>CAUYSK010021512.1:0-56296 GCA_963575035.1 Avahi laniger
TAACACTTTTGCCAGCCCCCTAAACTCCTGCACTCCTCACATACTTCACAGAGAAATTTGAAGCTGTAAATTAAAATTCTGCACCTTCCGCGAGTGAGGATGCGTCCTCCCTCATTCATCCTCTCCTCTGCCTTCCTGTTACCATTGTGGAGGCTCCGTCCTTCCCACCGAGGCTAATCCTCCTCCTGCCCTGGGCGCCCTCGCCTTTCCCCTCCTGCGTCTTCTCAGAACCCCATGCTGATCATCTCTCCTTTCTGTTCTATATTTTGACCACCAGCTTTCACCTCCATCATTCTATTGAACGGGCCTGGCTGATGTTACCTGTAACTTTGGAGTTACTAAATCTGATGGATTTTTCACTCTTTGTTTGCTGGCCCTCTTGACCTCTCACAGCACGGGGCGTGGTTGTCCACTCCCTTGCTCGAATGCCACCCCCTCTGCTCTCCTGGTTTTGGTTCTAAGTCTCTGCCCACGCTTCCTTAGTCACCTCTGCAGACGCATTCTCTACTCACCAGCCATTAAACATGGCAGTCGCCAGAGCTGGGTCCCAGCTGCCTTTACCTTTCTGCTCAAAGCTGTTTACATCCTGAGCCCTAATGATTACCGAGACCTAGATGTGGCACCTATTTCCTCTCTAGTCTAGATCTTTCTTTTGAACTGGAGGCGTATATATCCAACTGCTGCCTTGTGCTTTTTAACTGTGGTAACAAAAACTGCTTACATGAAATTTACCGTCTTAGCCATTTCTGAATGTTCAGTTCAATAGTGTTAAGTATATTTACATTGTTGTGCAACCAATCTCCAGAAGTTTTCATCTTGCAAAACTGAAACTCTGTACCCTTTAGACAACAACTTCTGTTCCCTCTACCCTCCCAGCCCCTGGTAACCACTTTCTACTTTCCACCTCTGTGAATCTGACTGCTCATGTAGCAGTCAGGTGCGTCGTGTAAGTGGAATCATGCAGTGTTGGTCTTCTAGCGACTGACTTATTTCCCTTAGCGTAATGTCCTCAAGGTTCATGCATGTTGTAGCATGTGTCAGGACTTCTTTCCTCGTGTGGCAGAATAGTATTCCATTACATATACATATACGTACACACCACATTTTGTCTATCCATCCATCAGCTGATGCTTGGTTTGCTTCCACCTCTTGGCTATTAGGAACAGTGTTGCTGTGAACACAGGTGTGCAAGTAACTCTTTGAAATCCTGCTTTCAATTCTTTTGGATGTATACCCAGAAGTGGACTTGCCAAATCACATGGTAATTCTATCTTTAATTTTTTTATACCACCATTCTGTTTTTCATAGAAGCCACATTAATTTATAGTCTCACCAACAGAGCATAAAGGGTCCAATTTCTCCACATCCTTGCCAACACTTGTTATTTTCCATTTTTTTAATAGTGCCTATCCTAATGGATGTGAGGTGATATTTCATTGTAATTCAGATTTACATTTCCCTAATGATTAGTGATGTTAAGCATCTTTTCATATACTTGTTGGCCATTTGTATATCTTTTCTGGAGAAATATCTATTCAGGTCTTTGCCCATTTTTTTAAATATTGAGGACAGGTCAATCTTTGCCCATTTTTAAAAATTGGATTATTTTTTTGTTGTTGTTGAGTTATAGGAGTTCTTTATATATTGTGGATATTAATTCCTTATCAGATATGTGATTTGCAAACATTTTCTCCCATTCCATAGGTTGCCTTTTCACTCTGTTGACTGTATGCTCTAATGCACAGGAGTGTTAAATTCTGATGCAGTCTAATTTGTCTATTTTTACTTCTGTTGCCGATGCTTTTGGTGTTGTATCCAGGCAATCCTTGCCAAATCCAGTGTCTTGAGATTCTTTTCCTATTTTTTCTTCTGAGAGTTTTATACTTTCAGGTCTTAGGTTTAGTTCTTTGATCTATATTAATGTTTGTCTCTGGTGTAAGGTCCACCTTAATTCTTTTGTATGTGGAGATCCAGTTTTCCCAGCACCGTCTGCTGAAGAGTCTGTCCTTTCCCCATTGAATGGTCTTTGCACCTTTGTCGAAAATCACTTGACCATATATTTGAGGGTTTATTTCTGGGCTCTTTATTCTATTCCATTGGTCTGTATGTCTGTCTTTATTCCGGTTCCACACTGTTGAGATTACTATAGCTTTGTAATAAGTTCCTCCTTGTCCTTTCTAAAAACATTTAGTTTTTTGTAATAAGAAATCAAATTGATTTGCTATGTAAAAGCATAAACCATAGAATACCAAGTGAATAAAGATGAACAGACAGAATCCATATCCTGTGTTTTTTTCACAGATATGTGTGTATATGTGTGTGAGTCTGTGTGTGAATGTGCTTTAAAGAGTCAACTATTCTATAAGCCTTAATTCCTTCCTCTCACTCAGATCCTGTCCCTTTTCATTTTATGCCCCCCAGAGGCAACCACTTCAACTTTTTCTTTTTTTCATTTGGAATTCAAATCTGTATACTTAAATAACAAGTATATAGTGATACTTCTTGGTTTTTAAATTTTAGGCATTATCTGTTGAATTCTGACTGTGTTACAGATGAAGATTTAGCTCTCATCAAAGTCTCTCAATATGTGCACACTTTCTCTTGCACCTTGACTGGATCTTCTACTCCATCATGATCATTTAGAAAATATTGGCAGGGCGCGATGGCTCACACCTGTAATCCTAGCACTCTGGGAGGCCGAGGCGGGAGGATTGCTTGAGCTCAGGAGTTCGAGACCAGCCTCAGCAAGAGTGAGACCCTGTCTCTACTAAAAAAAGAAATAAATTAGCTGGACAACTAAAAATATATATAGAAAAAATTAGCCGGCATGGTGGTGCATGCCTGTAGTCCCAGCTACCTGGGAGGCTGAGGCAGAAGGATCACTTGAGTCCAGGAGTTTGAGGTTGCTGTGAGCTAGACTGATGCCATGGCACTCTAGCCCGGGCAACAGAGTGAGATTCTGTCTCAAAAAAAAAGAAAAAAAAAAAAAAAGAAAATATTGGTTTGCTAAATGTGCACATCTTCTAAATGCTAATACATTTTATTATACAACATTAGAGAAATCACATTTGTTAATATCACCACTAAAAATCTTTATTGGAAGCTGCCACATTCGTGGTGTCAGACACAAGTTTTCCAAAATTCAAATTTTATTCCTTGAATTTTATTGCTTGAACTTTATTACTGGTCACAAATACTGTCAATTGTTTTCCTCGAAATGATAGGCTCACTTTGTTCATTTTCAAGAAAATTTCTGCCAAATACCTCAGTTTGAATAACTATAGTCAGTCAATTGTTCTTTCATTTAAAAATGATGTTCTCTGCATAAAGCGGCTAGTTTAGCTAGCAACTTAATTGTACAAATGCTTTTTTTCTAGATAACCATTATACCTTGATGCAGCAGATATGCTTCATGCTTTCATGCTTTATATGTGCTTTTCATTTCATCACATAGGACATTAAAAAGTCATGTTAAAAAAATGACGTGTTTAAATGCTTAGATTTAATCAAGTGAATGATTCTTACTGCTTCATCAAGGACATTCTAAAGTGAAATTTGCTTTTTATGTTTTCATGTATTTATTTACTGCGAGTACACAGCAGGGAAGCATACGTGAGTCCAGTGTGCCACTGCCTTGATGCCAAGGTTTCAGCAGGTTCACCCACCATTGCTTTTGCCTCATTAGTGCAAATTATCAACACAGTTTGTTTTAGGATAAACGGTAAGATTCAAAAAAGTTCCTCAACACTTTGAGTATTTCAACACCACTTGTGCTTGTTGCCAAGCATGCACATAAAAGATCTTCTTTGATGATTAGTTAGTGCCGATATGAGACAAATACAAGCCAAACAGCCAATCCAGCCACATCTGCACATTTGTCCGTTTGTGAGGCAAGAGTGCAATTGTGCCAACGAGAGATAAACTCACTCTTCATGTTCACAGCTAACTCTTTAAGTTGCCTTAACATTGGGAAGTGATAGTGCTGCTATTTCTTTTACTGAGGTTTTTATTCAGCAGGCATTCAGTAGTGTCTACTGTACAAGATTTTATTAATCTCTCAGTTAATGCAATTTGATTATTTACTGTGTAAGATGCTTCTGTTACTTTTTTATTTCTAGCTTGAAAAACTATAAAAAAATACTCTGGGATTTTTAAGAGCTCATAACATCTATGTTTGAAATATTTAATTCCCTTTTCTTTAAACTCTGGTCTTAAAATGGTACCCCAACTTAAACGACCCCATCAGGGCTGGGGCTAGTGTGCTTAGGACATGAGATTTAAGGAGATGCTCACTCTGCCGACTTCGCACTTGCACAAAGCTGAGACTGATCCTCCTTCAATTTTGTACCCTGTGGGTGTGCTTGCCTCCCTCTAGGTCCTGGGCACCGTGGGAAATGTTCTATTGCATAAACCAAAAGAAGGTAAATAACATCCAGTTGAGAGAGAGCTTGCTTTCATCATGTTTTTGCTTATTCTTTACAGTTTCTTCCAGTTTCTTAGGAGTAGCTCCCTCCTAGCCATGAGTCCTTGAACCCCTGTAACATATCACTTTCATCTTTTTCAGCATCTTCAGATTTAGGTGGCACAGCCATGGGTTGAGAAAGCAAGTCTTCTAAGCACCCTTTTAAAAGCTAATGATCCATCCTTAAATGTAAGAAAATAAATTTTAATATTATAAATAAAATTTCTTTTATTTTGGAGTAAGATATGAAATCCTCAAATAATAGTTATAGATTAAATTTAAAAATTCAGAAAAGCTTTTGAATATTTAACAAATAGTATTCAGAACAAGACAAACTGTGCTTCTTGTGTTTCTGCACGGGTGCAAGGAAAATCTTGGAATTTCAAAACAATGATGTATTGGATGATAATGAGGTTACAGATTATAGCAAGTGTAACTGAAAATAGCTAATAAGAGAATATCAGAGGTACTGAGACCAAATTGAGTTAATCTCTGAAAATGCATGTATTTATATCTTAAGCTTACTTTCCTTAGAAAATTAAAGAAAACACAGACATACACAAGTATATTCCATGAGATGTCAGAGCAACAACATCATCACCTCATGTATCCTCTGGAAAATTCCATTGTCCATTCATGAGAGAATGAGCATGAAAAAAGGTTTATCATTATGAAAATAGATTTAATCTCACAAACACACTGGAAGGGGTCCCTAGATCACATTTTGAGAACTACTGGTCTAAGATCATGTTAGTTCCCTTGCCGGTGATTGGTTAGGCATAGTCATGTGACACAATCCTGGCCAGTGAGACATGAGTAGAATTCTGCTAGGTGGTTGCTGGGAAGGTTTCCTAGCTCTTGAGAGAGAAATACAAGAGATAATCTCCAGGGCCAGGTGTGATGGCTCATGCCTGTAATTCTAGCATTCTGGGAGGCCGAAGCAGGAGGATCACTTGAGGTCAGGAGTTTGAGACCAGCCTGAGCAAGAGCAAGACCCCATTTCTACTAAAAATAGAAAAAATTAGCTACATGTGGTGGCATGCACCTGTAGTCCCAGCTACTCAGGAGGCTGAGGCTGGAGGATCGTTTGAGCCCGTGAGTTTGAGGTTGCAGTGAGCTATGGTGCACTTCAGCCCAGGCAATAATAGCGTGAGACGCTGTCTCAGATAAATAAATAAAGATAATCTCTTCTTCCACTGGACATTGTTGGAACTGGATGCAATGTCTGGAACTGTTACAGCCACCTCATGATCTTGAATTACCCTTGAGTCCTGTCTTCCTTTCACACTCCACAGCCAATGTGTTAGCAAATTCCATTAGCTCTACTGTTAAAATACATCTAGCATCTGACTGCCTTCCACCACCCCCAGACTGCCACCCAGTCCAAGCCACCATCATTTCTCACTTGGGTTATTGCAATATTTTCCTAATGTTTCTGTTCCTCTTGCTCCCTGTATTATCCGTAGGGCAGCCAGGGTGAGTCGTTTGAAAAGAAATTCAGGTCATATCACTCGTTGTTCAAAACCTTCCGGTGGCTTTCCCTTTCTCGGGGTATAGGCTCAAGTCCTTACCATGACCACAAGGACCCACCTGACCTGGCTCCCAGCTACTTCTCCTTGTTTTCTCCCCATTCCTCACTCATTCCATCTTCCCTGGTCTCTGTTTCCTCAAACAGGCCCAGCATGCTCCCGTCCCAAGGCCTTTGCCCTCGCATCTCCCTCAGTCTGCCGTGCTCTTCCCCCAGATACCTGCATGGCTCGCTCCCTAGTTCTTTCAGGCCTTTGCTCAGATTTCTTCCCACCAACTCCTCAGCCCCACCTGGGACTCTCTGTCACTGTCACCCTGCTTTATTTTTTCTCCATGGCATCTTTGTCTTTGACATATTATATGGTCCTTTGTTTATGCCTCTGTCTCCCAACCACAATGCAAGCTCCACGAGGGCTGTGTTTTGTTGAGGGTTGTAATCCCATCACCTAGAAAAGAGCTTGGCATGTAGTAGAGCTCATTAAATAAGAAGCCCAGAAAGAAAAAGAAAGTATATGGAAAAGAGAAAATAGTAATTAAGAATTTCATAGAATTAAAGAAAGAGGAAGTAACTTGGATTTTAAAAGTTCATACAGTACCAAATGGGGCAGATGGACTCAAAACAAACACAAAGCTAGTTGCATGACAGAAAAATTTCAGAACACCAAACACGAGAGAAAATTCTGGAAGTTTACAGAAAAAAATCAGATCAGGGACAAATACAAGAATTATATTGACATCAGACTTCTCAAGACAAGGAAGCAATGAGACATGGAAAACAAGCACTTGAAAACAACTTAGATTTGTCATGCTCTAAAAAAGAAAGTGTAAATAAAGGAAGAAAAATTGTTTATAATAAACAAGAACCAATTCTAGGTGATACCAGCATGGTAGGGTGGGGATGATGAGGGCTTGTAGAGACCAGGAAGAGGTGAGTGGTTAGGGAAAGGAAATTGATAGTAAAAAATGAATACAAGTTAGGGGAAACAATTAGAAGGATAAAAATAAAATATACAATTTTCCATCCAGCAGAAGAAAATCTGATTCATGAAATGGAAAATAGAAAAGAGAGAGAAATGCATATAATAAACACAGTAAACACAAGGCTGAAATAAGTCCTAATATACCAGTAATTAAAATAAACATAAATGAGTTAAATTGACTGATTGTATTAGATTACAAGCAGAACAAAAACAAAACAGGATCAAGCAATATGTTGTCTTCTAGAGACTGTGGCAGATGCCACGGCCCTTTCTTCCCTGTGGCTTTTCTCTGTAGAGGTTGAAAACTTCTATTGTTACTTTCTCAGTCTCCATTACAGGTAGGGTGACCATGGGACCCAGTTCTGGCACCTTAGACATCAGTGAAAGTATGTCTGACCAAACTAGCACAAAAAGCAATAGAATACTTCCATAGACCAGTAAACATTAAAAGAAAATTAAAATAGTAATCAAAGACTTCCTTCCATGAAAAAGCCCTAGAACCAGATGATTATATAAAACTTTTAAGTGACAGATAATCTCTATCTTATACACATTTTCTAGGAAATAGGAATAAAATGAATAAAATGATTTCATGAGGTTGGCATAATCTTTATTCCAAAACCGATGAAGGACATCACAAGAAAAGAGAATTTTAGAACTGTTTCATTTATAAACATAGATGTGAAAATCCCAAATAAGATATCAATTGAACTAATATGTATATTTTTAAAAAACAAAACATCATGATCAAGTAGGGTTTATTCTAGGAAAGCCAGAATTATGTAACATCAGAAAAAAAGTCAGTGTAATTCACTAAAGGAGAAAAAGCACACCAAAGACAAAAAGACAATTCTATTCTATATAGAAATGGTTTTTGATAACTTGTACAACTGTTTATGATTTAAAAAATTCTTAGAAAATTAAGAATAGATAGAAACTTCCTTGATAAAGCTTATCTACCCAAAATTTTATGCTTAAAGAGAAAGGCCTTCTTTTTAATATAAGGAATAAGACAAATATGCTTAGCTTTTAACATAGCATTTGGGGTGTGGTCAATGTAATAAGACAAGAAAAATAAATAAGAGGCAGACCAATTAGAAGGAAGAGACAAGATTGCCATTATTTATAAATAAGATGATCAATTATGTGAAAACCCAGAAGAATTTACAAACCTCTGGTTTTAATAAGAGAGTCTAGCAAATGTAGTAGATTCAAGTTCAACTTGAAAAAATCAGTAACATTTCTATACTCCAGGAAAAATCAACTAGAAAATAAGGTAAAATTTGCAATAGTAACACAAATTTTAATGAAAACAATGCTACAGATGTTTATAAATAAAATTTTGAAAATCAAATCAAGATCTTACATGAATACATTAGTAAAGACAAAGATAGTAATTATAATTTGTTATCCAGTTCATAGTGACTAGCCATATGTAGCTGTTGAGGACTTGAAATGTGGCTAGTTTGACTTGAAATGGTGCAAGCATAAAATAAACACTGGATTTCAAAGACAGTACAACAAAAGAAAGTAAAGGATTTCATTAATGTTTTTTATATAGATGATATGTTGGAATGACAGTATTTTGAATATATTAAGTAAAATGTTCTATTAAAATTAATTTCACCTGCTTATTTTTACTTTAAGAAAAAGTAACAACCAAAAATTTTACAATTACATACGTAGCTTGCATTTTGCTATTGGACAGTGGTAGGCCATGATTTCTGGGATGAGATAACAACATTGCAGTGATGTAAACCGTCCTTTAATCTATATCCAGTGCAATTCCAGTCACAATCCTGGCAGGGGTGTTTTGGTTTTTTTGGTTTTGTCCCCTGGAGGGAAACTTACAAAAATGGCAAAGAAAGGATATAAATGGGAAATTTAAGTGAAACCTAGCTAAGAATTTTCTGAAGAGTTACTTTACCTCAGTACCAATAAGAAAATTGATTAAACAAAAATGGCAACACCATTTTAAAATCAAAAGATTGGCAATCATAAGAAAGTTGGATAATATCCCAAGTCCTGGTGAGATGGTGAAGAAACAGGTACCTCGTACACTGTTGGTGAAACTGTCAACCAGTTACATGCATTCTGGAAACCAATCCAGAAGGACTTCGTGGAACCAAGTGAGTGTGTATCTCACAAATCAGCAATACAAATCCTGGGCATATAAGCCCAAGCATTTCTTGCAAAGATCCATAAAGGGACATGTATACAGATGTTCATCATTATATTATTTGTGTTATATAGATGTTCATCAGTATGTTATTTGTGGTAGCAAGGAGTCGGAGACAACTCAGTTATCCACCAGTGGGCAGTGGGTCAATGTACCAGGTGCGTGTGCTGATCTGTTAGGCAGTGGTCCTAAACGAAGGGCTGTATGGCAACGCGGATACACCCTCCAAACATAGGGCCAAAAGTAACAAGTTAGAAATAGAGTGAATCTCTAGCAATACTACGTACATAAATTAGAATCACATACATAAACCGAAGCACTATCTTTTCAAAGGCACAGAGGTAGAAGAATGCCTATTAAGTACATTGGAATGCAGCTGTCAGTGGAGAGGGGATGGGAGTGAAGATTCGGAAGAGGAGAAATGGAAACGAGAAAGTGGCGATGTATGAACCGTGCACAGTCTTGTAATGATAAAGTCATGTCTAACAACGTACACTCCTTCCCTACTCTGGGGTACCTGAAACCCCCAAATACAATACAATGCAATGATAAAAATAAAGTAGCCAAGAGGTGAAAATGATGTGACTTGACCAGGAAAGAGTTCCTTGTCTTCTGGGGAAAGCTCAGGCAGCGCCCCACATAACTCCAGAGAACCCCACTTCGTGCACAGTGCGATTTCCTGTGGCCTCGCGGAGAGCCAGGCCTGTGTGAGGCTGCTGCAAACCCGCGTGGAAAGTGCAGGACGAACTGAAGCCCACTCTTTCCTCCGAGGGGGTGGACGGCCTCCCGGCCCTGAGGCTCCTGGCCGCGGGGCAGCTTGCGAAACACAGCCGGGCCTCTGTGCAGGCCGAGTCCCCCGCAGCCGCCAGCCCCGCGAGCCCGGCCGCGGAGAATGGGCTTCTCTGTGTGCGCTTGTTTGCTTTGGTTTCGAGCTAAAAAAAAAAAAAAAATTATTTCACACATAATTAGGGTTGTGGCAGCGAGATTGTGTTCGAGGTGCTCTTACTGGAAATATCGGGAGGAGGGACAAGGGAGGGCTGTGTTCCTCTTCCAGCCGGCCGGGAGGTGGGGAGGAGCCGCCGGCGATGGAGCGGCGCGGGCGGCGCGGCGAGGGCCTGGCTGGCGGGGAGGCGGCGGCTGCGTGCGGTGCGTGCGCGCGTGAGCGGGTGTGCACGCGCGCCGGGGCCGTGCTGGGCCTGGGGGAGCGGGCCGCCCTTCCTTCCCGCTCTCTTCCCCGTCTGTCCGGCTGCCTGGGTGCTCCTAAAGAGAAAAGGTGAGGGAACAGGTAGAGGGTGGAGAGGCCCAGGCCGCAGGAACGATGCCCCAGGAGAGAGCCACTGGCCACCTCCACCCCAACCTGCACGGTCCACATGAGCTGGCCAGGTGCCAGGTAACCTGAGTTCCAGTCCTGACTCCAAGTGTGTCCTGGCAGGTCTCTGAACTTTTCTGGGCCTCAGATGTCGTCTCCATGAGACTAGGGCTGGACCATCCAGCCTTAGGCAGAATGATAGCCCATGAAAAAATGTGTCCCAGGCACACCAAATGCCATATCTCCCTCTTAGAGCGTCATAGTGCACATTGTGTATTAAAGGTGGTGAGGAGTCCCGCAGTAGAATAAAACCCTGTTTACCCTGGAATTTGTGTTGCCAAGCACCTTCCAAAACATTTAATTACAGAGCTCCCCACCCCTCTTTTTTTCTATTTGCAGGATATCTGTTAACATCTTGTGTGTTCCAGTTGGTGTTGCTGCATAATACACCATCCCAAAACTTAGCGGCGTAAAACAACCATTTTATTATGCTCGTGAATTCTGTGGATTACAAATTCAGACAGGACATGGCGGGATGGCTCACTGTTTGGGGCGTCCTCTGAAAAGGGTGGGAGCCGTCTTCATTCATGTGCCTGGTGGTTGATGCTGGTTGTGGTGGGACTTCAGCCAAGGCTGTGAGCTGGAACACCTACATGTAGCCTGTCCACGCACCCTCCAGCTCAGCAGCCTCAAAAGTGGCTGGACTTCTCGCATGGTGGGTCGGGGCTCCAAGGTGAGTATTCCTAGAGACCCAGACAGAAGCTCTATCTCCTTTTATGACTTAGCTTGAAGTGTCAAAGCTGCTTTAGAAAGAGCACGTGGGAAGGAAGAGATTGTCACGGCCATCTTTGGAAAATGCCATCTGCCACACTGAGAAATGGTGGGCTAAAGCTCCAGGGACTTTTAAGGACCTTTTGAAATCTGAAATTCCACCAGGACTTCATCCTATGAGTCCTGACCCCTACCGCCTCTCTCACACTCAGGCCCAAAAGGCTGCCTCCAGGTCCTCCATGCTGCCCCCACCTGACTCCTCCCTGCCATGGCCCAGTAGAGCATCATGGGCTATCCAGAGCCCACCAGAAGGCGTAAGTTTACCCAGGCCAATAGGACCCACAGTCTTCTCGTTGCCCCAATTCTAAAATCCTTTGGGGTTGGCTGCTCATTCTTCCTTTCAAAGAAAGATTTCGTTGCGAAGCTTTGGGAAGGCAGGATTGACCAACCCCTACTGGGAGATCCATCTCATGCCTGGTTTGGGGGAGCCATTTCTCCATGACTATTTGTGGTAATAAATATATTAATATATCTGATCTTTTCCCTGGGTCCTGGCTCAGATCTCCTTGCAATTTCCCCAATAAGAGCACCTTTGGTATGCTAATAAGATGACTTTTGGCTGAAGGGCTTCAAGATAGCCTCCGAGTGTGGGCTGGTTGCCAGAAAGGCCAGGGCCTGATTGGAGAGTTAGAACTTTCAGCTCTACCACCGCCAGCCTCCACTCCAGGGAGGGGAGAGGGGCTGGAGATTGAGTTCGGTCACCAGTGGCCAGTGATTTTTAATCAAGCATGCTTTTGCAATGAAACCACCATAAAAACCCTTAGACAAAGAGGTTCCGAGAGCTTCTGGGTTGGTGAATGTGTTCACTTGGGAAGGTGGTGCCCTTACCCCAACTCCCTAGGGACAGAGGCTCCTCTGCTCAGGACCCTTCCAGACCTTTCTCTACCTACCTCTTCATCTGGCTGCTTAGCCTTCACAATATCCTTTACGATAAACTGGTAATCATAAAGTAAGGTACTATCCTGAGTTCTGTGAACCATTCTTGCAAATTATTAAACCTAAGGAGGGAATCATGGGAACCCTGAATTTTTAGCTAGTCAGTCAGAAGTACAGGAGGCCTGGGACTTGTGATTGACATCTGAAGGGGGTGGCAGTCTTGCGGGCCCCAATCTGTGGGATCTGTGCTAACTCTGGGTGTTAGAATTGAATTGACTTGTAGGACACCGAGTTGGTTTCTCGAGAGTAAGAGAATTGGTTGTTCTGAGGAAAGAACCCACACATTTGGTATCCGAAGCGTTGTGGATAAAAATGGTTCATACCACCAAACTACATAATCCTTGTGTAGTTTTCCTCACTTCAAAGTCCATGTCCTTTTGCACAGAACTTTCTTTTCTTGAGTCTATAGCTTTTCTTGAGACACAGCTGTAGCGTCCAGAATAATTTCTGCCAGTTCATTAGCGTGCTGAGCACACAGGAAGAGAGGTCGGCTTAGAGCTGAAGGGTGAATGGAGGGTAGCTAGGTGACGGGTGGGGTGAGGAGAATGTTCCAGGTGTGGGGACACCCTGCGGAGAGACGCTGGGTGGCAAGAGGTGAGACCAGCTCGAGGCACTGGCACACCGTCTGTGGCTGGGGCGTGAAGAGCGATGGTGAGATGTGAGATGAGGCCCTTGGGGTAGGCCATTCAAGCTCTTGCAGATCTTGTTGAAGCTTTTGGGTTTTATCCTAAGAGTAAGCAGAAGGGGGGTTTTAGGGACAGACGGGGCTGATGCCAATTTCCATTTTGAAGAGACTCCTCGCAGGCAGCTGCTGGAAAACGGACGTGAGGGCGCCTGTGCACAGCAGAGAGGCTCCTGCAGCGTTGACATGAGGTGGGAAGAAGCGACGGCTCGGACGGGTGCGGCAGGGGGCAGGGCCTGGCTCCGTGGCTACGTGGTGCTTTTTCTGTCAGAGGGAACCCTGGAGAAGACCAGTTTAGGATGAGAAGAGGAAGGGTTTGGTTCTGGGAATGGGACTTTGAGCCACCTCCTAGACACAGCTGTCGAGGAAGTAGTTGGACGTCAGGGTCAGAGTTCAGAGGAGAGGCTCGAGCTAGAGACGCAGCTGTGGGAGCCCGTACCCTGTAAATGGGGAGTGAAAGATGTGGACAGGGCACCTTGCCCAGTGAGAGGTACAGGGAGAGCAGAAACAGGGCTGGCAGTGAGGAGGTGCCTCGTGACACGCGAGAGTTCTGCGTGAGCACTCTCGGCTGGAGAGCCCTAACAAGACGGTGGGTACACCCAGCTTACCAAGCCTGGAAGGAGCCGCCTGAGTCTCTGCTCCTCCCCTTCTACGGAGAGACAGAATGAGGTGTGAGGTGAGGTCTGGGCTTCTGCCATGTTTGGAAAATTATGCTATGTTAGAAATGAATAAATTCCAGAACCTGGCTATAGAAATTGTGGCAAGTTTTAAAAACTTTTAATTTGGAAATAATTTCAATCTTACAGACAACGTGCAAAAATAAAATAAGTACAGACACACCTGTAACCCTTCACCCGGGTTCACCTGCTGTCAGTGTGTTACCCATCTGCTGCCCACTTGCTCCCGCCCTTCGTCTGTCTATCTACGTATCATCTATCTGTCTAATATTTCTATTGATCTATCTAATCTATCAATCTGTCTGTCTGTCTGTCTATCTAATATCTTGCCTGAGCATTTGGTAATTTTCATACCTCATGGTCCTTTGCCCCTACATATTTCAGTGTGTATTCCCAAGAATAGGGATATTTTTATACGTAGCCAGAGTATGGTTATCAACTTTAGTAAATTTCACATTGATACACTACTTTTCTCAAATCTACCATTTGTATTCCAATTTTGTCAATTGACCCAATAATATCTTTTATAGTATTTCCCCCTCTCCTGTATAAGATTCAGAGTAGGGTCAAGATTTAAATGTCGTGTCTCTTTAGCCTTCTTTAATCTGGAACATTCCACAGATTTCTTTGTCTTGTATGAAATTGGCATTTTTGAAGGAATACAGCCCCCTCCACTTTCCTAACCAAACTGTTATGGCCCCCCACTGAACAAATTTCAGCAACTCCTATATTAATATAATCCTTTCCCTTAACTGTTAGTACTTGATCTTTTGAGTTGTTTCCCAGAAATGGATTTTCTGCATGACAAAGGAACTGAGATTCTGAAGGTCCCTGGGCAGACTTCCTGACCCCAACGTATGCAGCCTCCTGGTAGTTACCCCTGCCCCAAGGCTCATGGCCCCTCCTGTAAAAGCCCATGTTCTGCTGTTGGTCTGAGAGACACATTTGAGGAGGCTTCTCCCTCCGACAATAAGTTTGTCGCATTAAAAATTCCTTTCTTCCCTGGCAATCCTAGCTGTCTCAATAATTGGATCTTTGAGCAACTGAACCCAGACCTGTGGCTCGGTGTTGCTTGTGGTTCGGTGGCTGCGGAGTGGGGAGAGACCAAAGCTGCCCTTGGCCTGCCATATGTGTGGGAGGGCGGCTTTGACTCTCCCCGGCTGGCTGTTACTGGCCGCCCCCCACGCTGGTGATTTCCTCCTGATTGCCTCCGAGGAAAGGACTTCTGGATTTTGAAATTTGTGTCTGAGTGGGTGAGTGTTATTTGAAGGTCCCACATGGCAGGGGATGCCCCTCTCAATTTGGGGAATTCTGAAGGAATTCCCATTTGTTTGGGGTTGGATAAGCCCCCAACCGAACGGAAGGCTCTTCATTTTGTGCTTGTCTGGGGTTTCCTCATGGTTGGGTTGGGGTTTATTCTCTGGTCTGGAGCGCCACAACGGTGGCGATGTGGCCTCAGGGCGTCTCATCTGGAGGCACTTGATCTGTCTCACACCGATGATGTTGATTTTGATCACTCCATCTAGGTGTTGTCTAACTTTGTCATTGTATAATCATTATTTTTTCCCTTGCAGTAACGAGCAATCTATGAAGACATACTTTAAGACCATGTACATATCCCGTCCTTTGTCAAAGTCCCCCTAGATTTAGCATCCTCTGATACTCCTTGCCTCATCCAGTCTTTCCTGTGACAGTCGCAAAATGATGATTTTCCAGCTCCAGCATTCCCACATGTAGCATTGAGCCCTCAGTATTCTACTGTGACCAAGAGTCCTTCCTGTCCCCTATTTATTTCTCTATTTATTATCACCGTGAACTCTTGAATTCCTGTGTTTTCCCAAGAGTTTGTACCTCATTGCTGTACTTAATTATTTTGGTGCTCAAATTGTCCCTGCTTTAGTCAGTGGTGCCCCTTCAAGCTGGGTCCTTTTAACATATCCCCGTCGTTTTTTAAGCATGCACTTTCTTACTTAACGAGATGTTCCAGGCTCATCTTGTACCAACTCTGCCCCAGGCCTGGACCCAGCCTTTTCTTTGAGGAGCCTGGTTCCTTTTAATGGAGATCGGCGTTAGACACAGAGATCTGGGCACTAGTAGTAATCCTACTACTGAGTGGCTTTGCTTCCTGGAATGGTGGCATATTTAAAACACTGACATAAATTTATGGTTTTATAAAACTACAACATAATAGAATTGTGCTGTTCGCAAGAGGATGATGGGATTTGTAAGACCATATTATTTCATAGCCAGTGTGGCTCTGCCCTGGCACACTGAAGCTGAGTGACGAGCATTGTCTTCTATCCGTCCTGGCAGCAGGTATACGTGACAATACGAAGGCTCATTGGGGACAATTTCGAGAGTGAATGAGGCACTTTGTGAATATAAAGTCCAAGCCACATGGCCTTTCCGTGCCGCATGCCCAGACCCCCTCTTCCAGCCGCCACCTGCCAGCAAGCTAGCACCGAGATGGGAGCTGGTTGCAGAAGTATCTCTGCAACTGCGGAGGCCTGGTGTTCACCTGCAGAACAAGCGCCCCTCTGTGACCTTGTTGCCTTGGTCCAGAGCTGACCAGCCCTGCCGACCTCCCCCTGTTGGGCACCTCAGTCCATCTCATCTGCCAACAATAGATCTTTCTTTGGTTCCTTTGGGCTTCTCCTTTTTGTTCTGTAAACACTTGTGAAACATGCTGTCCCTCCTGAGCTGAGCCCAGTGAACGCCAGAGAAGAGCTCAGATCTGCTTTGATGTTGAAGATGGCCAAGGTCTTGTGTTTTGAGAAAAAACATGAATGTTTAATCTTCTTATTAGTACAGGCTACTCCTTTTTTAAAGCTGTGGCTTCACCTTCTGACCCACAGTGCCCTCGGCTTCTGAGCTGCAAGTCTTCTGTAGGTTACTCGGAAGGAAGTGGGGCCACTGCGCCCCAGGCTGCCCTGCCGGCCTCACCCTACTCAGGACAGGTTGGACGTTGGTCCCTGGAGCTCGGGAGGAAGGCACTTAAGCAGCCTCTTACAAGGAACATCTTCAACTCCATCTCGAAGACCTTTCTGGACTAAGCCTTTGTGCAAGGGCCTATTCTGGGTGCAGTGGGGAGGCAGGGTAGGGCCGATTCCAGCCTCCAGGAGCCTTCAGTTTAGTGGAGAAAGAGGCTCAACCAGCTGGAATATAGTAGGCTGTGGCTTCTGCTTTTAGGAGAGAGAGCAATTGCTGTCAAGTCAAAGAAGTGAGAAGTTTGGTCCACTCCTGGAGGCTTCATGGAGGGGGTGGCATGAGAGCAGCATCCTTGAGGATGAGGATGAGGGGAGGGGAGGTGCACGGTGGCTCTGGCCTGGAAGCCGAAGCTGAGTATCGAGGGGTGTTGGAGGCCAGCCTGGGGAAGAAAGCCTTGTCTGCTCGGGGCCCGGCTCCCCTCCCAGAGTCACCTGGCTGGCTTTGGCTGAAGCTGTGGAGGCTGGTGTTACACAGAGAACACGTGGGACAGGCCGGCCACATGGCTGTGGGAACTGGAACCCTCCCATTCGTAGGTACCTGCTGGCACCTGGGCTCTGGTGTGTCCACTGCCCAAGATGGTGCCCTTGGGGTGACCTCAAGGCCAAAGTCAGGAGCCCCAGAGAGCAGTCGCCACCACTAACCTCTGTAGGGCAGGCACCAGGGGGAGGCTATGGCAAGGGTGGACTGAGTTGGGAGCAGGACAGCGAGGACATCCTCCCGCTGCGTACGGAGCCAGCCAGCCCAGGAGAAGCAATAATCGATCAGTCTGAAGACGGGAGCTGCTCTCATTTAAAATCAACTTCTTGTCATTACTCTCTTGGACTTTATGACTTAAATTGTGGTTTGTCTTCAGAAGCATGACGAAAGGACAAAAAATTAAGACCAGGAAGAAAGGCGAGGGGACTGGGCTTATTTAACAGGGAGAAACGAAACCTCTAATGCCACCGTGCCAGAGGTTCTTCAAAATTTTGTGGCACCTAGAGTTAAAAGCATCAAAGCAATGCACCTATAGGTCACAGATATGCTTCGGTTCATAGCATAGTGATGCACTCAATGATCCGAAGAGCTCCAGATGTGGCAACAATGAGAAGTAAAAAATGTGGCTGAAGTATCGGCTTGCGAGGACCATGCCTGAAGGCTCGCTGCCGGGGTCAGCTGGAGAAGACACCTGAATCCACCTCTGTTTAACTGACCAGCTGTGTCCGCTGAGCCTCTTGTCCCCCTGCCAAACATGCTGGCCTGGCCCTCAGCACGCTGAGCAGCACTCTCCGCTACTCTCTGGAATGCCTGTGTGCTTCTGTCTCGTCTGCCGAGTTTTTGTTGTTGTTCTTGTTGTTGCCAACCAAGAGTCGGTTGCGTTCATTTCCCAAATTTATTTATGCCGGTCATACTTATGATGGTAACAAAATAATGTAAACAAATATAATATGAGACACTAAAATATGAATAAGAAACACAGTCATTTCTGAAAATTAAATCGACTGTTTTGGAAATATGCAAGAAAGGCAAGTCACTAAAGGAAATTTTTAAAAAAGAAAATGAAAATCAGCTTCTTGTCTTCAGTCTGGTTGAAGAGCAGGCGTGCCTGGGACCGGATTCTGGGAATATGGGACTGCTTCTCCTCAACCAGGCTCCCACTTCAGAGCCTCTCCACCTGCTGGTTCCTCTTCCCGGGTCACCCCTCCACCGAATACCCACATGCCTCACTCCTTCCCGCTCCCAGCGGGGCTTGCCTTGGCCACCTGGTGGGAGACTGTGCCCGTTCCCCACACTGGCATCTCCTCTCCCTTCTGGTTTTCTCCATTGTTCTATTGACGCATGACTTGCCGCCTGTTTTACTCATTTGTTAACTCTTCGTCTTCCTCTTCCCTCTCCCCCTGCTCGCACTGGAATGTAAGCTCCACGAGGGCAGAAATACTTGTCTCTTCTGTCCAGGGCATTCTGCCCAGTGTGTACATCAGGATTAGCCCATAATAGGTCCTCAGCAAACGTCTGTGGGTAGACACAGAACCTCGTCCAGCAAAGGGCCAGGCCGGCCCATCTGAGCACCACTTTTCGCAGCAGCTTCTGGTGACAGTGTGATCTGGGGAGTGGAGGTGACCTCAGCGACCTGGATGAAGGGCCTTCGAAGGAAACACAGTAGAAAGTCCCTTTCCTGGTGGCCGGTGCTCAGTACTCAGTTTCCACCTTGAACTCAGGAGCACATGTGAGAGCTGTTTGCAAACACAGCTGTGCTCCGAGGCCCCTGGTCCTTCCTGGCGGGTGCTGGATGCAGGGAGCATGGGCTGGCCCTGCGCTTCCTGTCACAGTCCATTCTCTCAGGGGGCTCTGTCTCCTGCAGAGTATGGGCCCTGGGTGTCTGGGGGTGCACGATGGTGGTGGGCACCTGGCCTGGGCGAGCGCAGGTCAGCGCGTGGTTGGCTGAGGGACCCACACGGAGTGAAGCTCACAGGCACGGGCAGTAAGGAGCTGGTTTGCGAGGAGCTCGGGCAGGAGCAAGCCAGGGCCAGCTTGTGAAGGGGGCTGAGTGCAGTCTAAGTGGTTGGGACTTGAAAAACATCTTGCAATGTTTTCAGCACAGGGAAAGACTGTAGCACAATCATGATGATTTGGAAGCGGGTAGAGAGGGCACTTGAATTTCCACTTCATACTTGGTGACATATTCTAGTCCTTGCTGGACCTCCTTTGCACTCACTGTGTGCCACGAAATTATGTATGTCATGAGTACACTGATTATTTTATGTATCTTGATAATAATAGTAATAATAACAATCTTTCATTTATATAGCACCCTAAGGTTTCATACAATTCCTTCATGTGCCTTTCATTTAATATATCCTATAGCTAGTAAGTTAGTGCCACGTGCCCATTTTACAGGTGAAGGACCCTGAAGCTTAGACCATTTGAGAGACCTGGGAAAAGTCTCCCAGCTGGTCAGTGGGGGAGCCAAACTTGAGACCAGGCCTTGTGACTTCATGCCCCCTGGGTTCTGCCCACTATGGCACAGTGGTCTCCTGCCCGGGTTAAGTAAGAGTAACTTAAAAACAGGATCTGTATTTCATGCTTTCAAAATCCTGTTGTTCAAAATAAAGAGTACAAATTTCAGTTCACAGAGTCCAGTGTGTGAAAAGATGGAGCTTTATCTTTTTGTGACTTTACTCCGCTCCCGATCCTGATGTCACCGCTTGGTGGAAACTCTCTCAGTCAACCCGTGGTTCCTCCCCCTTTCTCCTGGAGTTGCGCCAAGGAATTGGGCTTGGGGCTGCAGGTCACTCCTATATCATTCTTGTCCCCATATGACAGGGTGGATAATGCTCCTTGTCCTTCAGGGCCACCCTTGCAAACGAAGGTGCCTCCCTGCTCTGCTGGGCCATGCGAGCTCAGTGAGGTGCCTGCCTGGACACCCCACTCAGACATTTCTGCTTGGGGTTGTTGCCATTTCTTCACTGCTCTCAGATTTTACGAACCTTTCCATCACCTCCACCCTCCCCAGGGGTGGGGACAGACAGAGGTTCCACTTCCCCTGGACGTACCAGCACCTCGACTTTCCAGGTCTCTTGCCCATAACCATGGCCTCTTATCTGGCCCCTGGGCTCCAGGCCTGCGATGACTTTGTCCAGTCTCCTAATCCTTTTGTCTGCTAAAATCCCATTACCACTAGGGCCTTAAGTCAAAAACCAGGACAAAACTCATTTTTCTCTGTCATTGTGCTTCATTATCCCTCCTCAGAGATAATAGATGCTACCTGCTGTGTCTGCTGGAATGGGGAAAGGGCTATGGGGTGCAAAGAAATACAAGATTGAAAGAAAAAATACCCAAAGTTAACATTTCAAAATATTATCTTAGCAGAATGATGTGATGTGCTCGCTCCATAGTAGATGCTCACAAGTTTCTTGATTTTATTGACTGCCAATCTCACCAGCATGTGTTGGGGTAGCCCAGCCTGGAGGCAGGGTGCCTGGATTTGAATCCTGGCTCCACTGCCCAGTTGCTGTGTCACCTTGTACAAGTGACCTGTCTTTCTGGGCTCCATTTACCTCGTGTGTGAAAGGGAAATAATCATGACTTGAGAGTTGTTATGAAGGCTAAATGAAAAATGTACGGAAGGCGCAGAGAACAGCACCTGGCACATGAAAAGTGATTGATAACATTATTATTATGGGCTGCTAACGGGGTTCTTGGGCTCAGTTAGAACCTTGGAAACCCACTCAGGAAGATGAGTCAAAGCCTGGCTGAAGCTCGGGATGACATCCTGGTGTTGCCTGGATCAGCGCCTCCTCTGCGCTCCACATTTATCTCTAATTGCTGTCGTCAGGAGATTAGAGCTGCCACTGTTTTTGGTCATGTAATGGCACTGTGGTTTGGCACAGAAAACAAAGTCCCTCTGGGGGCATATAACTTCACGTTCACCAGCATTTATATGGAAGAAGATGAAGTATTTGTAATAAGAAATCAAATTGATTTGCTATCTAAAAGCATAAACCGTAGAATACCAAATGAAGGTGAACAGACAGAATCCATATCTAGCGCCAGACTGCACCTTCCAGGCCATGAACTCACTTCTTCCTGTATCAGACAACCTGAGCCCTCCCATGGGGTGGGGGACTTGCCGAGCATCTCACTTGTGGGTGGCCGAGGTGGATCGAGAAGCAGAGGACGTCTTCCCAGTTATGGCTCCGGCTCCTTCCAGCAGCCCGGTTCTCCAGGATGCGTGTCAGTAAA
The DNA here is from genome assembly GCA_963575035.1 of Avahi laniger. Classification (NCBI taxonomy): domain Eukaryota; kingdom Metazoa; phylum Chordata; class Mammalia; order Primates; family Indriidae; genus Avahi; species Avahi laniger. The sequence continues at coordinate 21,294 of CAUYSK010021512.1, forward strand.
GGCACGTCCTCCTCTTGGGCCGGCCTGGAGCCCAGATTTCCTCTGAATCCCCTTGGGCTGCCTTCTCCCGACAAAGTGGGTGTGAAGACCCTCCAAGGTCCGTCTGCTTCTCTTGCTCCCTCGGAGCCGAGGGCCGGTCTTAGCATAACCCAGTGCCTGTGGACCCTGGGGTAACTCGCTTAACCTCTCCAAGCATTAAATTATTTCCCATTTGAAAATGTACAGTGCAGCCCGACCCGCTGACTTTAGTGCAGGATCGGAGTGTGACACTGTGCGCCAGCGCGCCTGGAGTTTAAATGGACCTAGATAAGAAGCAGGACGGTTTGACCCCTCCCTCAGATGTTTTGACTCCACCATGTATTTGAGACTTTAGCAATTAATATACGCCAGGACAGCCGTAGCCTGTATCTGGGACACCCAAATCACTACATCCACAATTTCTGCCCCGTAAGAAGAGCCACTGATAGCAGTAACCAAAGATCGCACCTTGGGGGCCTCTGCCCAACAACTCTGCCTTCCAGAGTGTTCCTGTCCAATTGCAGGCTTTGGTTTCAGAGTCTCTAAATAAACTGGAGACTGCTAAATGAGGAATGGATTCTATCCGGAAGATTTCAATTTAGTCTTTTTGGAAGTGGGCCCTGACTCCCTGTTTCTAAAAATCTATGTGCTGCTTTTGAATCCCCCGGCCCCCTACCCCAGGCCCACAGGATCAGCACTCTCAGAGAGACCCCACGCTGCATCCTGCACCTCTCTCATCAGACTGACCTCGAGATTGTGTTTTGATTGCCTTCTTGAGGGTCAGGCAGAATCAGCTCTGCACATCACTGGTGGAGGTCACATGGTATATAGTTTGGGCACTAATTTTTTTTTTCACTTAATATTGTTATAAACCATTTTGCAGCCATCTTGTAATAATTGATTCAGGCAAGAATCATCAATGGATGCATTGGTGAAATGTTGGGGAAAAGATACACTATTTCAAAGTGTCGCCCTGCAGCTTGCTTGTTAATTGCAAAGGGTTAAAACTACCTTTACACTGATAGGTCTGACAAGAATCACCTTATAGAAGGGATTTGGTATATCATTACCAATAAAAGAAAATTCAACATCACAGGCCTCTTGATGTGATGCAAAGGGAAAGAACACATTACCTGGGTGGTACTTTTGCCAAAAAGTTTTAACCCAAGCATAATCATGAAGAAACAATTAGATGCCCAGATTGTGGGACTCTTGGCAAAAGCAGCCTGAACTCTTAAAAAAACCAGGGGGGCTCGGGACTGCTCTAGCTTAATAGGTTACCAATGAGACATGACAACCAAATGCAACACATGACCCTCGAGTGGATGCTGGATTGCTCTAAAAACTACATAAGCATTTGGGGGACAAGTGGAAAAGGCTGAATATGGACTCTCTAGTAGACCACGTTATTATATCAGCGCTGATGTCTTGGGAGTGATAACGGTAATGTGGTTTATGTAAGATAAGGTGCTAGTTCTTAGGAAATGAGATGTGTCCTGCAGTGCTTAGGGGCAAAGTGACACAGTTCTGCAGTTTAGTTTCAAATAGTTCTGCAAAAACATAACAAAACAAGGCAAAACATACCAGCAACAACAAAGCATACACCCAAATAGGAATGATGGGGGAAAGAGCAAGAATGTGGAAATGTTAACAATAGGTGAATCTAAGTAAAGATATATTGGTATTCATTGTGTGATTCAACTTTTCTCTCAGTTTGCAGGGTAATTTTTTTTAAATAAGAAGGTATGGGAAATTATTATGATAGTTTTCCTCACAAAATACGGCTATTTTAATGAGGCATACTATTCTACCCTAAAAATGTGCTACAATTTATTTAACCAGATCTATTGCCAGATCATATATTTTTACTATTATGAACCGTGAACATCCTTATAATTAAACCTTAGCACACATTCATAATTGTTTCCTGTGTTGAACTCCTTACTATCATGTCAAAGGGAAAGACTTTTTTTTAATTTAGGCTCTGATGGAATGAATTCCTATCCCTCAAGCTTACAAGAGACTGACTTGTCAACTAGATGCCAAGGTATCAATGTGACAGAAGAAAACATCCTCATGGCCCTCTTCAGAGAGGTGGGTGAAGCGTAAGGATGCATGTCAGGGAAGTTAAGATGGTCTACACCAGAACGCGGGGAGAGCTGTGGCTACCGTGGCACATTAGAGGCCCCTGGGTAGCTTTGAAACAGTAATAGGCCCAGATCCTACCGCAGGATGGGCTGAATCAGTGTCTCTGTGGGTGGGACCCTGGCATTGGTTTGCCAGGAGATCAGGAGTGTGGCTAGCATTGAAGGCAGCTGGTGTAGTAGGATCCAGAAGGAATGGTCCAGGACAGGGGAGGAAGCCAGGAGACGGGAGGGAGGGGAGAGAAGAAGTACTAGGCAGCCCTAAGGAAAGACTGGAGAGGGAAAGTAGAAGTGATCTGGAGGGACTTGAGAATGTTATGCAGGACGGGATATGATGTGACTTCCTTGCCTACTCCCCAGGGACCTCTAGTAAATTTATAATTATTCTTCAATGCTTTCGTAGTTGGGGTTTTGCGGGGAGGAGTTGGGAGTGATATCTAGACTCAAGCTGGGGCCTGGGGGAGAGCAGCAGTGGTCTAAGGAGGGCTCGGCACATTCCAGTTGCACCGTCACGGTGGGCGGAGAGTTGACAGGGCTGCAGGTGACAGCGTCATAGTCCGTGCTGCCGCCTGCCCTTCCGGGCACGAGTGCACAGGCTTGGCTCTGCTCTCACTCTCCTCCCTTCCCGGCCAGCCCACCACAGAGGACACAGAATTATAATAATTCTATTGTTTTATTATTAGATTTAAGAGATACTCATCTCTTGATTTGATTAGGACACATCACAGTTTCCAAGGTTATATCAACTCAGAGCCAATAAAGGTAACTCCAACCACAACAGAAAGCTCTCTTCAAGAAAGCTCATTTTAACCTTTTTTCTCTACTAAAAGCTCATTTTAATCTTTTTTCTCATTGTTAGATTCTCTTCACAGTGTCAATGATACATAGGCCTCATATTCGGAAGATATATCTGGGAATTTTAAGCAGTGATTTGTCTGGGTAGTTTTCCACCTTCATTTTGCACGTGCATCAGGACGCTGAACGATAGCTTCTTTCTCCGTGTGTACTGGTGAAGGCACCTGTTGAGAGAGGTGAGAAGTGGTGGTTTATGTGTCAATTCTTTCTTTCTTTCTGTATTTTGCTACAATTGCCTTTTTAGGACAGCAACCATCACCAAAAATAAGACATGTGAACTTCTTTAATGAAAGCACAAGTGCCTTTTGTTTATTTCTTTCCATAAAAGCACATGATTCTTTCTTAATAACAATGTACAGATGAAAACTGAAATGTATGATCTTTGCTTTTTAAACATAAAAGACCATTCCAGCTAGGATGACTTAAGAAGCAAAATACTGCATTATGTGGTCAGCTCAATCTTCTTTTTCCTGTTTGTTGAGAGATGAAAAGAGAAAGCTGAGATGCATTTTTCTACCTTATCAATCCTTAGGCAATTTATTATTTTGTAATTGATCAGAGCAAAGTTACAATACTGTTTTCAAAATGCATAGAAGATGTTCCTACGCTGAAAGAATTTTGAAGCCTGCTTATGACTAAAATTCTCTGACTCTAGGTCAGGGTCACACACCCAAATGCTGTGGGGACTGTGCAAGAAAAACAACCAAGTAAGCTTGACATTACATGACCCCTGGGACTCTTCGTGTTAGAAGTGCAAAAGGGAGTCCTGGAGACTGTGGAAAACTGGAAAGGATCAGCTGTGTCTAAAGGGAAGTCACTTCTCAGCTTCAGCATAGCATTTTTGTTCTGTTTTATTTTGGTGAGAAACCAGAATTTTGTATTTTATGTGAAATTTCTCAGTTCTTAAGTTCAGTAGCATGTGGGCCAAGAAAAACTGGTTTGTGAGCAAGGTTTGGGTCTCAGGTTGCCAGTCTGAGACATCTTATCAGGTAGGAAAAGTTGAAGTAGAGCATTGGCAGAAGGGGGCAAATGCACAGGGTGTTCTAGAAGATTGTCTGGAGGGCTTGGTGATGGACAAGATGCAAGAGGAAGAAGAGCCTGAAGTTCTGGGAGGGCTCAGGATTGTGGACTGAAGGAGAGCTTGCTTTGCTGAAAGGAGAGCATATGTGTGCGTGTGCATGTGTATGTATGTTTGTGTGCCTGGGGGAGGGGAGCAGGGGAGAGGGGACAGAGCAGGCGGGAAACCAGAGGAAAATGAGTTCAGTTTTAACAAATTGCACTTGAGGTCATACCAGAGGAAAGGACAAGGCAGCTGCAATTAACCTTGAACTCAGTATGTGCCTACAGCATTATGCAGCTGCATGCGACGTGTGATCAGATTCGGTGTCCACATCATCAAGGAGGCATCTGTACTCTGTCCTTTCCACGCTCATCGGTGGATTGTGCTCTGTTCTGGATGTCATTTTAAAAACACTCTTTTCTCTTAAATTACAGAAATAATATGTGTTCATTGCAGAAAATTAGGAAAATGCCAAAATTAAGAAAAGGAAAATTGCCATTAATCCTAGCTCCTATAATAACTATTAATGGCTTCATATATCTCCTTCTAGTCTTTTTTCCTATACATATATAAAATATTTTACAAAATTAGAATCATATTGTAAATATTACATTGTAATGTGTTTCTCTCACGTATCTTGAACATTTTCCCATATCGATAAAATAACGTGATACAACTTGATTTTTCATGGTATTTAGCATTTACTCAATTTGATGAAAATACCAACGTTTATATGTAATAGGCTATTGTTAGACACATGTTGCTTCTACATTATAAACAATGTCATCTCTAATGCTAAATCTTTGCACATATGCCTGCTTAGTTTCTTAGGATAAACTCCCCCAAAAGGGAATTGTTAAGTATGTCAAAGGAAGAGGGCACTACTGAAAGCCTGAAGCAAGAAGCAGAATTTATTGTTTGTAAAGTGTAAGAAAATTGTGCTTCAAGACCGCTTCTGAACAAAGCAAACAGAGTTCAAAGATTAACAGAATTTCAGGAAGGAGGACGTTTAGGGATGGGTTCACCTTTAGTTGCGGGCGATGTGGTCACTGGAATATATCTATTGCTGATTGGCTGATAGAAGCATATGACTATCTCTGATTGGCTGACTTTCAGAATCATGTGCCATTTATGATTGGCTGATTCAGAAGCGAGGCTTTTAGCGTGAGGCTGACGTAAGTGTAGTGCGACTGGTGTTAAAATTTGTGCTGCTTAATGGTTGCTATGCCCGGAGAACAATTAGTCTTTTCTTAAGGAAGGAAGAACTTTTTATTCTCAAATCGAAGGGCCAGATTGCCAAACTGTTGGCACCATATTTGAAGCAATATAAGCCCAGACCAAAATGCCATGGGAAGCGATTGGTACTGGCGGGAAGACTAGAAACCTTGCTGTAGGAAGGAGTGTGAGGAACGTGTGGGGACTAGCCTGGCATAGAGACGACCGGGGCGGACGTGATCACCAGCTTCAGAGCCAGTCACTGCCAACAGGCACATTGCGCTTTTTTCTAACAACGGAAGCTCTCCGCCTTTGGAATAGAGGCATCATTAATGAGAGAGGCCTCTACATTAACAAAGATGTTCGTTGTACACGTTGGTTAGAAAACTGGGGTTTAGATTTAGTGGAACTGTGAGTCAGTCCTAGCTGGGCCCGTTTGTCAACTGTGTGAACTGGGGCAGGTTCTGAACCTGAATTTTTTTCACTTAAAAAGTGAGAAAAATAAAATAATTTTCATAATAATAGGAGGTCTAGGCGTAGCATGGTAAGTAGCAATTCTGAAGACTTGGTGTGTTCTTTGCTCTTTGATGATTTCAGTGACTATTACTGAGAATTTCAGTGAATCGTATGGAAAGCACACAGCCAGGTACTAGTTGTGGCCTCCAGGGAATTGCAGAAACAAAGCTATGATCCCTGCCCTGGAGGGGACTACAGGGAGACAGAAGGGAAGGTACTAGACTTGACTCTGAGAGATTGGGGTGGAGGGGGTTGCTACAAAATAAAGAAGGGGGCACAAAAATGTATGTAAAGAAACCAACCATGTAACAAACAAATATATTTTCAAATGAACAAAAATAACAACAACAAAAAAACAATAAAATAAGAAAGGAAGTACGAAAGAAAGCCATAAATTGATTATATTTGTTTGCTGACTTTCCTTTTTGTTTTGCAAATTTTATGCAATTATTAATGCAACCACAGGGAACAAATGTTATTCTCTGGCCACTGCTAAAGAGGACACAGAAAAAAAGACGAAAGAATGAGGAGGGACGAGGGACCATTGACATTTGGGTTACATTAAAAATAACTTTATTTTTCAGTACTATAGAGAAACCCATATTTGGTGACATGAGTGGATTTTAAGGATAAATTTAGCATGCTACAATCTGCAAATAACTTTTAATCCGTTAGTTGCATCAGTATTTTTGTAGCCAGTAAGTGGTGCTGATTTATGTCTGCTTTTAAAGAAACCATTTAGAGAAATGTCATTTCCAGTCATTGAAACAACAAGCTTGAGAATTTTTAGATTCACAAAAAGCTATTTTTTGAGGGTGGTTAGAGTCTAAATGTAACCTTCATGTAAAAATATAGAAATGTCATTCCAAGTCACAAAATAAAGCTAATAGGTCAAAGACCACATTCAAATGAAGCTTTTAATAAATATTTTAGTAAATGAAAAATTCACTCACTTACTCAGCAGATTATGATGGAGAACAGTGGTTGGCTGTGTCCCGTGATATGTGCTGGGGACACTCGTGCTGGGGATACTCAAGCTCGGTATGGTTAGTCTTTGCCTCCCCTTTTTCTGGAGAGATTTAAGCAGAGTTCATTGTCACCAGATCTGCAAAGTTGTGGAGGGCATTCTTTTGCCAGGGTGGTAGCTTGAACTGGACAACTGCCATGCTTCTGTGATCCTGTGACATGGCAGCTTTCACCAGTCTGGCGGTAATGGCACGGCTTCCGTTACAGCCAGATGAGAAAGAAGCATGTATTTCTTGAGCGGTTTATTCTTACCCCTGAATTTCTTATTAGAGGCATAATAGAGTTGTGACAGACATGCTTTAGTGTACCATGACCAAGATAAATCATTAGGTCTCTTAGCAGGATGGCATGACTGAGATGTCATCTTCTCATGGTTATTCCAAAGTTGTTTTCACTTTCTACCTTGATGAAAAGAATTAGCATTTTTTACCTATGTCAGAAACAAATAGAACCATGAATTATGTTTGGCATCCATTGATATTTATGGGGTCTAGATAGCTTCCTGGGAATGATCTCAAATTGTGTTCACATTTGGAGGTTCAGATACACAGGAATGAGGTGGGAAAGCCAACAGATACCTAATTGCAACGGGAATGGATATTTGAGAACCCGGAAGAAAATCCAATATGGGGAAGGGAGGATACGGTCATGGTGAGACTGACTCAGCCACGGGGTTGAAGGTTGAAGGGGACCATTATCTCATTAACCACAGTATTTGCCTGCGACTTCAACCTGCCTGAGCCTGGCACCCAGGAAGTGTATATGTGACTTGGGGAAGAAGGGTGTCTAACTCCTGGGACCAGAACAGCTCTCACAGAGTGCACCATTAATCAAGAGACAGGCAAGCACTGGCGCCTAGGGAGGAACAGTAGAAAGGTCAGGCTGAGCATTGGGGTGTGGTCAGCAGCCGATGGGGCTGAAGATGAGTTGCCTGGGTGAGTGGGACAGCGGCAGGGTCCTGAGGTTGGTGTTGAACCCCCTAGGTGGGGAGCTGAGTAAGCACCAGAGTTTTCATTTGCAGCCCCCATCTCCAGTGAGGTAGAGCATCTTCTCGAGGTTGCTAGTCATTCTGCTTCCGTTTTCTCTAAGTTGCATCTTCATACCCTTTGCCCATTTTTTTTACTATTGCACTTGTCTTTTTCCTGATGTTTAATAATTCTTTTATAAATTCTGGAGACTAATCCCTTGTCAGTTAAATCTCTTATAAATATTTTCTCCCAAACTGTGTTTGTCTTTCTCTTTTTTTAGTGTCTTATCATACAGGAAGTTATAATTTTAATACTGTCAGTTTTATCAATCGTTCACATTATGGCTTGCATGTCTTTTTATGTCTTATTTAAGACATTCTTCCCAGCCCCAAGGATATAAATACTTGATCCTCTATTTTCTTGAATATTTGTATCCATAAGAATTCTTCTGTCACTAGCTCTTATTGCTCACTACTATGACTTTGAAATTCATTTGTGGCGATGAATGTAGCTGTGGTTCGTTCATTTTTACTAAGCCACTGTATTCCATTGTATGAATAGATCATGATTTATTTATCCATTCTATCAATGGACATTTCATTTTGTTATATTTTTTGGCTATTACAACAGTGCTGTAAAGAGCATGCTACTGTGTCTTGGGGCATACGCAGAAGTTTCTGAGGGTGGAATCGTTGGGTCATAGGTGCTCATCTTAAACTTTACTAGGTGAGGAAAAATTGTTTTCTAAATTGGCTGTATCAAGTTACATTCTCTCCAGAATTGTAGAAGCATTTACTTGACCTCTTGTAGTTGCCAACACTTATCTTTATTATTTCCTTCCTTCTGCTTTCTTTAGGTTTACTCTGTTTTTCCTTTTCAAATGCCTTGGGTACTTTGCTGATTAATTTTCAGTCTTCTTTTCTAATACGAACATTTAAGGCTATAAATGTCCCTTTACTGATTTAGTTGCATCCTGTAAGTCTTGTTTTGTTTCTTAATGAATTTTTAAATACAATCTCCAACTTTATAGAAAAATTTACAAGGGGGATGGATCAAATGCATCAACATACTAAACACAAGAGCCAGGTTTCTCACTGTTGGAGAAGGGAGTTTCACATGTGGATAGGGAGATACCAGAATTGAACCCTTGGTGTAGGGTTGGAATTGTGTTGGTGTGAGGTTTGTGGGTGCCCCCTTCACCCGGTTTGACACCTCCTGTCAGTACACCCCTAATGTGAATGCCGTCCTCCCCTCATTTGGGTTTCTACACCCCACGCCAGGCTGCTTCCTTGCCCAGGTGCCCCCTCACCTGGCTCAGGCTCTGACTCCCCATGGCAAGCCACCCCCTGCGGTTGCAGCACTGGTTCCAGGCCACTCCTCTGAGTGGGCACCTTTCAGTTAGTTACCTTGCTCTGTCCACGTAACAGCTTAGCACTGAATGGGTCTGGAAAGGGAAGGGGAAAGGCATCCCATAAGTCTTTTTTTTGGAGACAGAGTCTTGCTCTATTGCTTGAGCTAGTGTGCCGTGGTGTCAGCCTAGCTCACAGCAACCTCAAACTCCTGGGCTCAAGCAATCCTCCTGCCTCAGCCTCCAGAGTAGCTGGAACTACAGGTGTGAACCACCATACCAGGCTAATTTTTTTTATTTTCAGTTGTACTGCCAATTTCTTTCTATCTTTAGTAGAGTCAGGGTCTCGCTCTTGCTGAGGCTGATCTCTAACTCCTGACCTCAAGTGATCCTCCCTCCTCGGCCTCCCAGAGTGCTAGGATTACAGGTGTGAGCCACCATGCCCGGCCATCCCATAAGTCTTGATACATAGGATTTTCATTGTTGTTTAGTTCTAAGTATTTTCTAACTTTAATTTTGATTTTTTCTTTAACTCATGAATCATCTAGAAGTTTGTTTTAAAATTTTCAAAATGTATTATATTATTTTTTGGTTCTTGATATCTGTATTAATTGCCCTATATTCAGATACATGGTTCATATTCTGATGATGGTTTTTATTATGGTTTTCTTTATGCCTAGTAAATAATAAATTTTAGCAAATGTTTTATGTGTTCTTGAAAAGTATTTTTCTAAGGGTTGGGCATATGGTCCTATATATGTCCATAGAGTAAGCTTAATTGTATTATTCAAATATTCTGTGTCCTTACTAAATTTTTATCTGCTTAATTTATCAGTTATTGAGCAAGGTGTAATAAAAATCTTCCATTATGATTGAGGATTTCAAAATGTCTTTTTGTCCTTCTATCACTGTTCTATAAATTTGAATACTAAAGTTAATGTGTGCTTATAGATTTACACAGATTTATAGCTTCTTTGTGAATTATTCCTTTTGTAATGATGTAGTTCTTCATATTCTGAACAATGCTTTTTATCTTCAAATTTAATATAGGTACAGCAACTTTTTTTTTGGTTAGTATTTCTAGGTATATCTTCTCCAGTCTCTTATTTTCAACCTTTCTCTTTCATGTTTTGACATCTCTTTTATAAATATCCCACATTATGTTTGTGGATTTATAAATTTCTGGTAATTCTATCACTTTTTGCTTTATGTACATATATCTCAAACCAAACCTGGCAAACCTTCTTTTAAATGTTGAGTTTAGACTTTTAAGATTTAGAATAATTACTGATAAAGTTATTTTTAGCATCTTATTGTATGCTTTTTGTTTATCTTGCTTTTCCTTTGCATCTTTTTCTTCCTTTTCTGCCTTCTATTGTCTTGATCAAATTTTTAAAATTTTCCCTCTACATCATAAGCACTAGCCAGTGAATACTGGCTAGTGTAATTTCATTTGACCATCAGGAAAACCCTGTGACTTTGCTAGAAGACATGGGACATCCCGACTTCTCTTCAGTTTAGTTCTCAGCTTCTGTGTACTCAGAAAACTGGCCGCCTCCGGATCTATCAATATATTAAATATTGAAATATTTGATAACTGGTCAAAAGGAAGAGCCATTTGCAATAAGACGTTGCGGGGTGTTTCCAAGTGGCCCTCCTGAGAGGTCCGTCAGACGGTGAGAGTGCCAGAGAGCATTCCCACGGCTCCCTTCCCGGGATCATCTTGACCCAAGCAGGTCTTCAGGCGGGACCCCGGCCAGATCCCGGGAAGAGAGCCGGAGGACCTGGCCGGCTGTGGCCGCGGGTCTTGGGAGCACTGGGTGGGTGCGGCTTGAGACTGAGATCTTCAGGTGACAGCCTCGGAGACCCTTGAGTTCGCGCCAGCCTGTCGCTGCAGTGAGCTCAGCACACCGACTCCACCGGCGGCAGGGCCAGGCGGGGCTCAGAGGGTGAGGACCACACGGGTGCGCAGGCCCTGCACTCCTGAGGGCCACAGGGAGGCTGGCGCCCCCTCAGCACGCCAACCCCGGTATTTGAGGTGCGTTCCGCCCTTCAGTGCTAGAGGGCGCACAGTGGGACCCCGAGTTCGCCTTCGCGAAAAGCAAGTTTGCGCCCATATTGCCGCAGCCTGTTGACTCGGTGGATGATTTGCAGCCCCCGGAGGTCCGGGCGCTTCTCCCCTCTCGGGCTCTTCTCCGGGAACAGGAGGGGAGGGCGAGGCCAAGGCTGGCGCTGCCGCTGCCAAGACCGGGCGGCCGCAGGAATCCGCCCAGCGGGGCTGGGACCCGGCCGGGAGGGGCGCGGGGGACTCGCCGTCCTGCCGCCGCCGCCGCACAAAGCGCGCCCTTGTTCGCCGGCTCGGATGCGCGCCCTGGGCCCAGACCTCCCGGGGCCTGTCCGGCCGCGCGCGGAGCCGAGTCCGGCCACTCTGGGAAGGGCATGTGCTGCCCGCGCGGACTCGGGACGGGGTGGGGCCGGGGGCTCTGCCCAGGCGGACAGCGCGACCGGGCCGGCGGGTTTCTGCGCTGCGGTCGTGGGCATCCCCCACCTGAGAGGGCAACAAAGATACTGCCTTTGTCACGGTCACCTCAGCAGTGGGCATGGGGCGGGGCCGAGGAGGACGTGGGCTCCTTGCCCTTTCTCTTGTGCCGTTCTGACGTAGGACCGGCCCTGGGCATGCCTTGGCCAGACTTCTCAGACAGAGGCCGGAGGTGGGGGTGGACGTTGGATTTGCCAACCACGCCTGCCCCTCCCTCCAATACCTGCTCAGCAACACAAGCCCCCTCACACCATAAGGAGTCCCATGCCATATTCCAGAGCAGGGCAGATGCCATCAAGCTACTCCTGAGTCGGACAGGCCCTGACCCTGCATGGTATTCCTTGTGCTTACGATGACAGGCAAATCTGTCCTATTCATTTCTCCGCTTAGCATCCATTTGTTGCGTGCCTGTTGTGCGCCATTGTTCCCAGTGCTAGGAGTCCTTCAGAGCACAAGACAGACCAGCTCTACCCTCTTGGAAACTGTGACCTGACTCCAAAGCCCATTCCTTCCTGTGCTATGACATTGCCTTTAGGAAATCCCTTCCAATTGTCCTCAGTTTCCCTCCCTACAGATTAAACATAACATATAAGGACTTGTGTAGTTATTTGGCAAGGAACCAAATAACTTATCAGAGACTGGCAAAAAGCACTGCAGAGGAAAAATTGAAATCCCAGGGAAGTGAGAAGAAACATGTGTGAAAACTAGGTACTCACACTGGATCAACATTAAATCAAGCCAGAGCCTGGTTAGAAACCAGTACAGACCTGCTATTTCTCGCTGAGAACCGTTACTTTAACTCAGCAAATTCGAGCAAGATTTCACGTTCACATCCAGGGAAGAGGAAAACTTATCTTCAATGGCAAGGCTGACGCTGTCTGCTGAGTAGGCTGGGAGTGGGGAGGGCTGGGGTTGGGATGATCTGAACACAAGGGCATGGGTGACAAGACCACATCCACAGTCTCTCCAGTCTCATCTTTCCCTGTGATACTGGCTCTGTTCACATTTCTCCCCTGCTCATAAACCTTCAGTAGCTCACCACGACCCCTGAGGTAAGCACAAACTTCCCACAGCCCTCCACAGCATGGCCTTCGATCTATTTTCAGCTCCAGCTCACATGATGCCCCACACCTGTAACTCCAGCCGAACAGGACAGCTTGTGGCTGCCTGTGCGCCCTCTGGTTTTGCACTTGATCGTCATGGTAGCCAATGCCTGCTCAGTGCTTGCTGCGCTGGATCCTGGCTTTCTTTATCCAATCCCACAAGGTAGGAAGTATTATCATCTGCCTTTTTACAGTTGAACAAACTGACACACAGAATAGTTTCTGACTTTCCCAAGGTTATCTGGTAAATGGGATTTTGAACACAGGCCTCTCTGTGCCAGAACCTAAACTCTTGACTATCATATAGAACTTTGGTGCGATCGTGGTGCTGTGTTCTGTGTGGTCTCTATTACACGGCTTTATGAAAATGCTGGAAGTTTTGGGTGAGGTACTAAGAGCAAGAGATGAGACCAGTTGGTCTGGATCGCTCAGGGGACCACTGACTCTCCTATCAGATCTTCCCCCTCCCCCAACACAGGTTCCTACCCCCATACACTCCTGCCCTGCCCCATTGCGCCCCACCTTCTCCACTAGCCACCCCAGCTGACTCAATGGATCACAAGGTTCTGGGTCAGTGAGCAGCAGCACCTTGCTTCCCCAGCACCCCAGTCTGCAGAGATGGAGCCACGTTCCCGGGGGAGTGTGCACTGTGCTTGCCGGGGCTCTCCCGGGACTCTAGGCAGTCAGTGCTTCTGTTGCAATCTAAGGTAACTATGCATGATCCCTTGCGGTGATGCAGGGAGGAGGGAGAGGGGTGATGGCCCAGATGCTGTGGCTTCAGGAAGGAGCCCCCCAACTTCTTGTGGACACTAGTCCCCCACTCAGTTGAAAGAAGGGAAAGGTTGCGGTCTTCTTGGTTTTTCCAAGGTCTTGGAAAGCCCAAGAGAGCCGAGTAGGTTGTGGGCTGGGGGAAGGCCATTTGGTTCAGGCCTTTCCTGGGCTTTGCCCACTGCCTGTTAGACCCAAAGGTTAAGTGAGGCAGTTGAGAAAAAAATTCCTCATTGTAAAGTGTCTAAGGCCCTGCTCAGAAGAGAGAATGGCCCCCTTTCAGCAGCCCTGCTCGGAGCCAGGACAGTATTCCCAGGGGACAGGCCGGTGAATGGTCATCTGTCTGCCCAGATGGACAAGGCCTGGCCTGCAAGGGAGGAGACTCAGGTTCTGGTTTCTGTTTGTGAGTTCAGGGCCTCTGGAGTACTTCAATAAATAAACACCTATTTATTGAGCTCCTACTGTGTGCATGGCCCTGTGGGGGACACAAAGAAGCACAGATTTGGAAAACCACGATCAGAATTTATCCATGCCAATGAGTTTGCTCCCCAGGGAGGCTGGATACTCACGGATGCAGTGAGGCCGCCACTGTATGAGGAACTGTTCCCCATCCCTGCTGCAAACTATCTTAAGTATTCTCAGTGGAGATGGTTGATGTTTTAAAATGAAAAATAGCTAATAGTCATTGAAGCTCATTCATTCTTTGCTTACTGTGAGCCAGGCATTGTTCTCGCTGCTTGGGGATGAGAGTATTCTGAAGGTATGCATGGTCTACTACGGGTCGTCAGTAGGTTGGCCAGGCCAGTGACCGGCTGGGGTTAGCAGTGATTCTTTCCAAGAGCCCCCCAGCCCACCTGCTGTGGGAATGACCCCAGCCCTTGAGCGTGCAAGAGCATGGCTCATGACTGGTATAATGTAGCAGGCAAGCAATGGCTGTGCCCAGGCGGTAAGTGCGTCACAGGCATCCTGGGGTTGCTGGAGGAGCAGAGAAGAAGGAACACTGACCCCACACGGAGGGCATGGGGAGTTAGCCAGGGCTTTCCCGGAGAGGGTAACAATTGCCAGTGTTTCCTGAGCTAGACATTGTGCTAAGCACTTTAATTGGATTGATTATCTTGCTTTATCATCACATCCCTGCAAGGGAGATACAATAGGATCCCCTCGTCTACATTTTACATGTGAGGAAACTGAGGCACAGAGAGTTTGAGTAACTTGTCCAAGACTACGCAGCAGGGAAGTGGATTCAAACCTGGTAGATGTGACACCCGAGTCTACCTGTTTAACAGCCACACTGTGCTGCTTCCAGGAGGAAGGGGGGAAGTCAAACAGCTAACCAGTAAAGTACGACCACATATTGTTGAGACTAGTTTTTGGTTCTGAAGACAGTTCCCAAAGATCTGTGAGCTGTGGCAGAGTCACTTGACAGCGTGCTCCGCCTCAAGAGGGAACCTATTGGATCTTGGAGAAACGTGCTTCTGGAGACAGACTTGGGTTTGCATGCTGGCTCTTTTACCTCTTGCTGAGCGACCTTGGGCAAGTTCCCTAACCTGGGCATCTGTTTCTGTATCTTTAAAGCGGAGTATTGACATCCATTTGGCAGTGTTCTTATGAGGACTCTAGCCTGTTCAGGCTGCTATAACAGAATACTATAGACTGGGTAGCTTAACAACAAGCATTTATTTCTCCCAGTTCTAGAGGCTGGACGTTCAAGATCAAAGTGTCAGCAGATCCAGTGTCTGGTGAGGGCATTCTTCCTGGTTTGCAGATGGTGGTCTCCTGTTTGTATCCTCACATGGCCAAGAGAGAAAATTCATCTCTCTCCCACCTCTTCTCACAAGGACACTAATCCCATTCAAGAGGGCTCCCCTCTCATGACCTCCTGAAAGCCCCGCCTCCTAATCCCATCACACTAGGAGTCAGAATTCCAACATGAATTTGGGGGACACAAACATTCAGTCCATTGCAAGGACTGAAAAGGATAATTTATGTAAAGCAGTAAGCAGAGTAGCTGCTCAATGAATATCAATTTCCCTTTCTCTCCTTGAAGAATTTATTCAGAGATGTTCATTTACTGGCTCTTGTTAATTTCTGTTGGCGAGCGAGCTCTGGTCTGGGACAAATCGCTACGACAGACAAGAAGAGTGAGGAGGCAGGCGCTGAAGGTGGCCTCACGCCTCTGAGCCTCGATTCCTCAGGTGGGTATCTGCATTGTAGAGCTACGAGAATCAAATGAGATCATACATAGGAAGCGCTTAGAACATCCCTGGTATATTTCCAATGGAACCATATGAAATTGCGGATATTTGGCCATTTTTGCCCCATGCAATGGAAATGCCATATAGTCCAAACTGTGAACTGTATAAGTGCCAATATATATCAACACTTACTATTAGCAGTTCTAATATTAGATTTAATATTTTGTACACACACAGAGTTCACCGCGACAGCTGGGAGCTCTAACTTCCTCCAGTCCTAGAATTGAGATCTCCGGTATTTTTCTCTTTTACAGGTATGGGAAGGCCTCACAGTCTGGGGTGAGTCAGCAAGGGCCCCACTCAGAAGGACTGACTCAGGGTCCTGCCCTTCCCTTCTCATGACTGGCCTCCCTTATGCCCTGTTCTGGGTGGGGTCTGGAATGCTCTGCTCACCCAGAGTCGAATGCCATGTCCTGCTGAGCACAGGAGGAATGTCACAGCCTCTGTACACACCCAGCCCGCCAAGGGACCTCACCCCTGGCCTTTTTCTGAGAGCTGCTCACCTCGTCTGCTGGACCCCATGAGCTTGGGGGAGGTGAGGGTGGTGGTCATCGCCATGGTGGGGCCAGCCTCCACAGCTTCCTGTCTCCAGGGCTCCTGGACATTGATACGTCTGATGTGGGTTGTTTTCTTGACCTGAGGAGGGAGAGAGGTGGCCTGAGGGCTGGCTGATGGCCTTTCCCTCTTGCCTTCCTCTTTCCCCAAAGATAAATCTATCTCAGAACGCACCATGAACAAGATCAAAAGACAAATGGCACAAGGGGGAATACTTGCAATCTGCGTCATGAACATTCACATATGAAGAGCTATTGGAAACTGAGGAGAAAAAGAGCAAAAACGCAAGAGAAAAGTGGGTAAAGACATGAGCAGAGAGGTCATAGAGAAAAGAAAGGCATGTGGCTCTTCAGCATACGGAACTTCGTCCAGCCTCACTCACAATTAGAGAAATGCACGTGACGACTTCATTGTGCTACCATCTCTTACTTACTAAATGGGTAAAAATCCAGAAATCTGACAGTTCACACTGTGGATGCGCTGTCACGCATTACTGGTGGGAATGCAAAACGGAGGGGAATCTGGCGGTATCTAAATAAAAGGCACCCACGATTACCCTTGGACTTAGCAATCTCGTCCCAGCAATCTGTCCTGACGATACAGCTCGTCACGTGGGGGCATGGTTATTCACTGTGGCATGATTTGCGAAAGCAAAAGGTGGGACGCAACCCAAACGGTTGAAGACACCCGGATTAATCCCCGTGATGAGCACCGGGAAGGCCGAGAGAAGAGTGAGGAAATGCTCTGTGAACACACGTGGTGATTTCTAGGATATGTCGTTAAGTGAAAAAGCAAGCTGCAGAACAGGGTATATAGCATTACCTTTTGTGTAAAAAGTAAATGCAAATAATGTGTACATGTTTGCTTAGTTTGCAAAAGAGAAACTAAAGAAAATAATTACATATTCGTTGGGGAAGGGGTTCTGATGAATAGGATGGAGAAGATAAAGATGAGAGGAAGACTTTTCTGAGTATATTTTTCACGTAATTTTAACTTTTGAACTGTGTAAATAGTTTATTTATTTGAAAATAAAAATTTTAAAAAAGGGGGAAAGAAGCTAACCCTAAAACTGAACACAAACAGAAACAGATGAACCTAACTCTCTGCTAAATTGGTAATGTTACCTCATGGAGGAAAGTAATCATTTCAAACAACTTTTAGCATAGAATTGTGACTCCAGAGGAATATGCTCTAAGGAGAGAAACGACTTCAAAGAAATGCCAAATTTCACTTCATAGGTTTGTTGTTAGAAGCGATCTTAGTATTGTAATTTTGAAACTATTTTATTTTTGTAGAATAAAGCAAATAAGTAAATATATTAATTATATTAGGAACCAAGATTTTCAGTGTAAAAGAGATTAAAATATCTTAGCAAATGAAACTTGCAATATTAAATTTGAATTTAAAAATTTAATATAAATACATGGTCTTAAAAAATTTATTTCCTGTCCCTGTCCCTGTCCTCTGGAAAGCACTAGAAGCAGTCCTGCCCCAGCGACAATGAGCCCACCCAGTGCCCAGGTCTTGGTTTCTAAACACGAAAGTGCCTTGGAGCAACGGCCGATGCCGGACCTGAAGCAGGAGAAGCACAAGATGAGCCCAAACACCTTTGGTGTCAAAAAGACCAGGAGGTGCTTTCAATGGAAGTCACATCAAAAGAACACAGGGGCCAGCTTGAAAGGGCTTCCCCTGAGAAAACGTGGCCCAGATGGAGCCCAATCACAGAGAACAAGGGTGGTAATTAATTGTAATACTGTGGATTAAAAAAGAGCCCGTAGAGATGTCCCCCCAAAATAAATAAACAGTGAGAGACACAGACAGAGCAAGACAGAGAGAAAGGGCAAAGAAAACTCTTGTTTTTTTTTCTTTGTTGAAGAAAGTCCACTTACACAGGCAAAAGCAATAATAGAATGAGAAAAAGAGTTCACAACCTCCAGCGCAATCATTGATGTAGGTAAAGATCACCAAAGGATGCTAAGGTCACAAGCTAAAAGTTTCCTGGGGAACTGCACTGTGTCAAAGGAGCTCCTGACAAAATTATTTATTTCAAAGGGGGAAATGTACCCTTACCATGGAGGTACCTAGAGGTCACCACCTTACCCTTAACCAGATCGAATGGTGTCACTGAGAGTGAGGCGACCCGATAGTGCATGCCTCCTGGTGTGGATGCAATGTGAACTGTGCAAACTTGCTTGTGTGATTGTCTTACCAAAACGTGTTTAACCTCAGTCTGCTCAAGCCTCTAAACCCAACTTCTTGTTTATAAGAAATATTGGGATTGAGGAACAAGTGACTTAGCACCACGTGGAAGCGACCAGGCAGGTTCGGAAGGTGGGACCTTATGCAAAGCCTGGACTCTTCAAGAGCCAATATCATGCACAGGCTGACCGTGTATTTAGTGCAGCCCAGTGCAAAGGGAAAAAGCAGGGCCCCTTGTTTAAGAAGCAAGAAAAAGTACTGTTAAAGGAAATAAAAGACAAAGCTTTTTCCTTTCTTCAGTGGTCTGTCTCTCTCTCTCATTAGATCATGGTGTTTTTTTGTTATTTAGTGTCATTTAAGTAAAAAGAAATCAAAATTTCGAGTTACTAATGTAAGTTTGACTATTCATCTTTATATCGCACAATGCCACTTTTATTTATTTATTTATTTATTTGAGACAGGATCTCGCTCTGTCGCCCAGGCTAGAGTGCCGTGGCATCAGCCTAGCTCGCAGCAGCCTCAAACTCCCGGGCTCAAGCGATCCTCCTGCCTCAGCCTCCCTAGTAGCTGGGACTATAGGCGTGTGCCACCATGCCCGGCTAATTTTTTCTATTTTTAGTAGAGACTGGGTCTCACCCTTGCTCAGGCTGGTCTCAAACTCCTGAGCTCAAACGATCCTCCTGCTTCGGCCTCCCAGAGTGCTAGGCACAATGCCACTTTTAAATGCAAATATAAAAGCATTTGACTCTTAGGTGGAATCAAAAAATTACACAATTTGTCCTTCATAGTTCGTACATGCATACGTATTTTGTTCTTACCAGAACAGTGGAAATGCTGTACAAAATTCACACAACAGTTTTTACTTCACTTCTTGATACACATTCTACCAACACTCTCTCCCCAGCGTACTTATAATAAGGAAGTATAGAAGGAAAACATTGCTCTATCTTTCCCTTTCCTTCCATGTCATGTTCAATGAGAGTTAGCAGGGAAGTGTGTTACAGAGAGCACGCTACTCACCTCACAGAGAGCCAAGGTAAGAAAGTACATGATAGGGCTCCTTGGTCATTCTTGTTTCTTAGAACACTGTTGTCTTCTTTCCGCATTCGAAGCAGTTCTGGTTTGAACAGAAAAAGTGCCCCGCCTACTTAGGTGTAGACATAACACACATCACAGGGCGCTGGAACAGCAGGAATGCCGTCCGCAGATGGGGTGGCAAGGAATGGCAGTGGACACACACATCGGGCACATCCCCTCTGCTCGTGATCCACTGAGGCTGCTGCATTGTCCCATCAGACTGCACCTACAAAACCCAAGTTCAAACATAAAGTTATTAAGAATTTCAGGAGAGTGATAGCAGAACATCAAACCAAGCACAGGGTCCTTCTGAGCACCAAGGACCTTGCACGGAGCACACGTGCATGACGCCGGCCCTGGTCATGGGGGAGAAGGGTGGAGGAGTGTTCTAGATCAGAGATGGGCCAACCACAGCCCATGGGACAGACTCAGCCCACCACTTTTTTGGTACAGCTGCAAGCGAAGAATGGTTTTTGTGTTTTAAATAGTTGTTAATGTAAGTATCTACCTTATTTTGCTTCTTGGCTGCAAAACCTAAACTATTTACTATTTACTGTCTGGCCCTTTACAGAAAAAGTTTGCTGACCCCTGTTCTAGATTAAATGAGACTAAAGAAGAAAAAAAGAGAGAGACTGAGAGACTAAGGAGCAAAGCGACCAGATGCAATGGGAGAACTTTAATTGGATCCTTTGAATCTGTGGGAGAGAAAGCCACGAAGAAAGACTTTCTTGGGGCAAAGGAGGGAAATCTGGATATGCACTTGGAGAAAACATGTATGTTCATTGTCCTGTTCTTTCAACCCTTCTGCACAGTTGAATTTGTTCATAATAAAAAGCTGGGAAAAATAAACAGGCTTGATGAGTTTCTTTACCTCTTGAGGGTTCATGATCATTGTTATGATCAGGTTAGGGTTTTTTTTTTTTGGGGGGGGGAGGGGGAGGCAGAAGCTCACTCTGTTGCCCAGGCTAGAGTGCTGTGGCGTCAGCCTAGCCCACAGCAACCTCAGACTCCTGGGCTCAAGCAATCCTCCTACCTCAGTCTCCTGAGCAGCTGAGACTACAGGCATGCGCCACCATGCCCGGCTAATTTTTTCTATATATTTTTAGTTGTCCAGCCAATTTCTTTCTATTTTCTCAGTAGAGACGGGGTCTCGCTCTTGCTCAGGCTAGTCTCGAACTCCTGAGCTCAAACGATCCGCCTGCCTCAGCCTCCCGGAGTGCTAGGATTACAGGCGTGAGCCACCATGCTCGGCCCAGGTTAGGTTTTAAATATGCCACAAATGATGTTAGGCTGCAGGAATACGCTGTGTGACCAGGTCTAGCATTGGGACTGTCATTGCTCCTCATGTTGGGGATCCTGGGGGCACAAACAGTGTTGTGTTGTTAAATGTTTAACAACTGGATCTCCAGGGAAAAAAAAAGCCAATTTGTAGCATTTGCTAATCTCCACAGTGTGAATACTCACACCATGGTTGGTTTCAAACCACCCACGCAAGGTGCCCCACGTCCATGTTGGCACCCACGCAAGGTGCCCCACCATGTTGGGAAGACATCTGCATCGTCAGCGCTCACAGGCCCACTCAGGTTGGCTCCAGCACACCACCGCGCTCCGGCCTGACAAAGGGTTGGACCAGACCAAGTGCATCCTGATTCCTCTGGGGCCACTGAATTGGGGTTAAAATAAGGGTGGTGGTTGGAACCTGGACCCCAGGAAGAAGGAGCCAATAAGGTGAGACTTAGGGTTAAGGGAGCCTCTCACCTTGAGCCTGTACCTTCGCTGCCGGCACCTGGCTCCTGTCAGCGCACTGCAGTCTCGGAGCTGAACGGCGGCCTCCGGCTGCTCCCCATCCCAGACCGCTCACAGCCCACCTTCTCGCCACCAACCAACGCCTGCTCTCCTGCTTTCGCTGGCGACTCCCCGGGGCTCTCCAGTAGCTCCTCTTTACTCCTGCACCAGTCCACCGCCATCCTCCCTCCCGCTGGGGTGCTCTCCTCGCTGCCCACAGACACAACCCCTCAATCTGCCCCCAGATTTCCCTGGCTCGTCCTGGCCTGCCCTCTCCCCTGCACCTAAATTCTCCGAGTCTGTCAGTGCTGCTTCAAGACTGGCGCATCCCAGGGATCCTGCCTTCGCTGCTCTAGCCCACAGCTGCCTTCTCTTCTGTTTCCTCACCACCACGGCAACCACTGGCTCCATCCCCACCTCCGCCTCCGCGGCCTGCGTCTCCTCCAGCATCACTGGTCCTTTCCCTTCACTCCCCTCCGGTGCCCCTCTTCCCTACCACGCCCACCGTCCATCGCCACCTCCCCTCCCGTCTTTACTTCCCTGGCTTCATCTCAGCGATCAGCTCCACCGTCATGGCCGCCACCACCAGTACCAACGTTACCATTGCCATTTCCTTGTCCTCCGTCC
This sequence comes from Avahi laniger, assembly GCA_963575035.1. Lineage (NCBI taxonomy): Eukaryota > Metazoa > Chordata > Mammalia > Primates > Indriidae > Avahi > Avahi laniger. The sequence continues at coordinate 43,352 of CAUYSK010021512.1, forward strand.
TTAACTTCATCCTCCTCCTCGTTATCATCAAATTTTTCTTAACCGTCTCCATGTCCCTACCCCTGACTCCGGCCCTTGCCCATAAGTGACATTCATGTAAAAATGAGATGAGGAGACGTGCATGAGGAAAGCAACCTCAAATATTGCTCCGAGCCCACGGACGAGGACATTCGCATCCCTGCTCGGGCACTGGAGTGGTCGGCACATCTGCGTGTGGGGGGGAGAGAAGGTGTGGGCGGTACTGTAGGTGGGTCCACAGGCTCGACAGCTCCCTGCTCTGAGTCCTGCTTCCTCATCATTATCAGAACCGGGGTCACCGGGCCTGAGGCCAGTGTTGCAGGAAGCATGAGTGGAGCCAGGCTGGGATGGACGAGTGGCCAGTCTGGCCCAAGCCTTGGGCTGCCCTGTCTGCGAGGCTTGGTGGGAAAGCATGCTGCTCTGTGAGACTCTGACCTCAACGGTCAGGCAGAAGTCCCAAACATCCCCAGCTTCCCTTAATAATCACTGTGGCTCTCCCACCCCTGAAATTATCAAAACCCTCCAGGAGTCTATTTTTGTTTGCCACCCTACCATCCATTGGATGAATTAATTCCAGATGTTTCCAGCTTCCTGGGCAAAGTACTGCTTTCCATTGTTTCTCCCAAAGCATCCTTTTCTAAACTTCTTGGGTGTACTCCCTGTTTCCTCCGCTGTGAAGTGTTGAACCTTCTGCATGTTCTTCATGCCCTCGCACTCTGAGCACTTTCTGCTTTCACCTCTTGAGAATGGCCAAGACAGACATTTACGTCTGTGTCAGTCCCTCCATGTTCTGATGGGAGTCATTGCTCTTTCCTGAAGCTCCTTCGTGTAGTACCGGCTTTCTCACTGGTGAATGGGAGACGAGCCGCGACAACAGCAAACCATGTTGTCAGTTACTCATCTAACACCTACGTACGTGCCTTTAGGGTAGAATTCGAAGAAGAGCGTGGCATAAAATTCTCTGTAAGACCTGGCACCTGCCTTCTGCTCTGGCTTCCTCTCTCACCACCCTGTTTCCTTCCCTCTTGCCCGCAGCCACTGCTAGACCCTCACGTCTCCGTGCCTTTGCACACAGGGCTTCCTCCACCCGCAACATCCCACCCCTCCTTCCTCTGGTTCAAGACCCAGCTCAGGCACTGGGTCCCTAGAAACCTTCCCCGATGCTCTCAGAGGCCGGGTACTCCCTCAGTCAGAGCATTTGACACACTCCACTGTGACTGCCAGTGTAGGCTGTCCCACCGGGCCGTATCGTCTCTGCCCGCCTCCTTACTGCCATCTCCACTGGGGAGGGGCCATGGCTTCACTGCTGACTTGAAACAGCTCGGATTATTGGTTTTGGGATGTCTCATGTAAAAAGTTCCTGGAATCCCGTTTTTAACCTATAAACCTTATCGAGATGGGCTGTAAAAAACAAAAAAAAAAAGGCATGTGGATGAGAGAATTCAGTGTTTCTACGAGAGGAGCTTCTGTTTCATGATGTACACACAGGGAAATGTAGGGAGCTTGGACAGTCGGACAGTGGCACAGGTGTGCTGGGGGTGGCCGTGCCCAGTGGCGCTCGCAGCAAGGTCAGGCTTAGCTCCCTGCCTGGGCTGGGGACACCAGCTGCCTCTCTGCAGGCACTTTTGAGTTTCTGTGCTTGCTGGGACCCACTTTCTAGCTTTGAAAACACAGCTCTGCTTTTACAGCGACTTGTAGTTTCATCAGCTGAGCCGGACAGGTTCATTTTTTAGCAGCTACGTCTTTGGCGCCATAGCTCGCATCTTTCCTGGACTTTCAATACGGGATTTTTAAATAGTCTTGTGGCTTCCTGTGGACTGTTCACTTGTAAAACAGGAACAAATTCTATTAATTTCTATTTTTTCCAAACAGTATTTTTCTATAGTTCCTCTTACTAAAAATGACAGATTTCTCTGGTTCTCCCCCTATCACCGGGAGGTCGAGTTTAATCAGGTCGTTGTGTGTTGAGGTGGGAGGTTTACCCAAATATCTCCTGTGTAAGACCCAGGTCACTACTTAGGACCAAGCCCTGTGTGTGTCTCTTCCCTGTGGATTCTAAAACCACAGCACCCGCCTAGGCCACGCTTGTTTATCTCCTTGTCAAACATCCTTCCATTCCGTGTTTGGATGAGGTTATTACTGCTCTCGCTCTGGGCAGGCAGGGTCGTGCACAGTTGACGCGGGTGGACCTGGCACTCCCTGTCCGAGGGTTTCCAGAGCCTGCATCAGCCCAGGCCTTCCCTGGCAGTGTCTGTGCGGGCAGAAGAGCTGGGCAGTGAGCAGCTGAAGGTCCAACTCTCTGGAAGCAGAATCAGCCCACCGTGGTTTGGGACCAGCAAACTGGAGCCATGATGTTCAAGAGTCTCATTGGATAGTGGGTCTGCACACAGGACCGCCCCCAAAAAGAAGTTCCCCTCAAAGACCTCACTCTCCCTGGCTTCTCTGACAGAGCCCTTTCTCCCCCCGTCCTCCCCGGCAGGACATACGCACAGAACAGGTAATTCCAGAGCACGCTTAGTGGGCCGTTGCTCTCACACTCAAATGCAGGTTGGCACGACTCACCCACCTGCACCTGCAGGATTATCAGATAAGCGGTGCCCTTCCAGGGACCGCCTGCTTTCATTCGGCTTTTCTCGGCCTGCCTCCTGGACCAGGTGTGCAGCCCGCTGCCTGGCCCTTTCCTCTCAAACCTATGGCTTAACTCTTCTTAGAAGGTTACATTTTTATTTCCTCTCCATTAAAATATGCTGGGCATTATGAATAAAGCTGCTTTGTGCACGTCTTTCTGGTAAATATTTACATCCTTTGCTGTTGGTTATACACCTCGAGGCAGAGTTGCTGGTCACAGAGTGCTGTTTGCCTTTCATGGACTCTACCAAATAAAGTGTGGAACGGATTTACCCCCACCAGCCACAGAGGAGAGCCCCATTGCTCCGTCCTCCCCAGCACTGGGTATCGTCAGTCTGCGATTTCAGTCTTTCTGGGAGGAATGTAGTAACGTCTCATTATGATTTCAGTTTACGTTTCCCTGATGAATAACGATGTTGCTTATTTTTTCACAGATTCAGTAGCCCTTCGAATATCTTTCGTCAGTTCATGTTCAAATCTTTCGCCTATTTTTTAATTGAGTCATTTCTCCCTTATTGACTTGTGAGGCTTTAACAATCAATGTTCTGAGTTGACTGCTTTGTCAGATATATGTATCACACACGTCTCCCAGTCTTTGGCTTATCTGTTCATTTTCTTAATGATGTCTTTTGATAAAGGACTTTAATGAAGCCCAATTTCTTTTTTTTTCTTAGTGATTAATTTCTTTTGTGTTCCATTTAAGAAATTCTTGCTCTTCCCTAGATCATGAAGATATTCTCCTGTTTTCCTAGAGAAGATTGGTGGTTTTACCTTCCTAATTCAGGCCTACAATCCACTTTGAATTAATTTTCATGTGAAGTATAAGTTAGGGGTAAAGGTTAATTTTTTTCCTGACTAGATCTCTAATTGCTCTAGTACCATTTATTGCAGGACAATTTTTCCCCACTGAATCGCAGTGGAGCTCTTGTTGTAAATCATGGCAGCTTGGTTCATAACGGCCCCAAACTGAAAGCAACCCGAATGCACGTGAACAGAGAGACAAATTGTGGTACATCCACATGACGGAATACTGCTCAGCAATAAGAACGCATTATTGCTACACACGACAACAGGAACGAATCTCAAAAACATTCCGTTGAGGAAAGGAATGTGGACACACAGGAATACATTCTGTTTGGTTCCACTTATATGATGACAAACTAATGTATGGTGATAAAAGTCAGAATAGTTGGTCACTGTGAGGGGCGGGGAGGGGGGATGTTGACCAGGTAGGGGCTTTGCAAGCACTGTTCTTATGCTGGGCACGCGCACCTGGCTGTGAAGGCCACGAGAGGAGGTGGGCACAGCTCCGGGGCTGTTACAAATTCAGTGATGTTGCCCTTCTACATCTCGGCTGGGTTATCCGTCTCTGCTCTGAGGGCAGGGCAATCGGACCTTTCCAGAACCATATCAGGGTGTTAGTTTCTTTCCGTGGAGGGCCCAAATGTGCAAACTCCTGGAGTCCTAAAGCCGTCTTAGGGCTCATTTGCCGAGGCTTCTCATTTTGTAGATGTGACGGCTGGAACTGTGACAGCAAGAAAGGGGCTGCGAAAATGAAGGCTCGGGTCCATGTTCACCTTGTTTGCAAGAGCTAAAGGAATTCTGTCGCCACCACCATCTTTGTCACCGTGGCTGCTAAGGCTGTGAAGACTTATGCGACTTACCACGTGCCAAGCTCTGTGCCAAGCCTGAGCTCAATGATGCTCCCAGCAAGCCTGGGAGCGGTGCTCGTGTCAGGCCAAGGTATGGAGGAGGAGTTTGGAGCTTCGAGAGGCCCAGCCTCAGGGCTGCCCGAGTCTTTACCGCCTGCCCCTCTGGGCCCCCAGTGCTCCCACTTCTCAGGCACTTGGCTGTTGTAGACCTCAGGGCTCACACGGCCTTTGAGGCCCGGCATCCTCCTGGGTCCTCCCCTGTCCGCTCTAGCCCGGAGGCTGCATCCACACAGGAGCTCCCTGCGCAGGTGCAGGTGGGGGGCCCTCACGCAGGGCTTGTTCCATCGAGTTGGCCTCCCACCGTCTCTGTCTCCTTGGGTTTCTGTCCTCTGCATGCTCTTGGGCCAGTCCCCTTTGGGCTCTCTGTATGGGCCCAGCCTTGAAAGGCGACGTGAGGCCGCATTTTGCACGGAGCTGTAGAAGCCTCATGAGCCAGCGTGAAAGCTGATTCATCCTCGCACCAGCCCACAGCGCCCCTCAACCTGGAGTCCTGGGACTTCTGACTCCTTCCCTATTAGGCAGAGACTTTACAGATAAAAGTGACACATTGAGAAGAAACCTGAAACCGACTCGAGATTCCTTTCCCACCCTGCAGACACGGTTGTACGTGCGTGCGTGCGCACACACGTACACTCACGGGGATCAGAGCTGCGGGATCCGGATTGGGGCTGCCTTTGGTGACAGAGGCAGCTCTGGGCATCAGGGTTTAAGAAGAGGCTGGGAATTTACTTTCTTCTCGACTCACTTGGCCACTCCCTAGTATGTCCTTCCCTCGGAGCCACTGTGTGGTGCTGGCCGTGGGGCCCTGCTGGGATTCCTTGCCTGCGCTGGAACATTGGCCATGGGCAAGGGAGAGCTGGGCTGGACAGCCCCGAAATCAGGGACTTATGCCACTCTGTTCCCAGAAACGTAGGCCAGAGGAAGCCCTCAGCAGCCTCTTGCCCCCCCACTTTCCCCGGGGCAAAGAAGGGAAGGGAAGGTGAGGGACAGAAGGGAGAAGAATAGGAAGGAATGAGGAGAAGGAAATGAGGCGCGCGATCTCCTTTCACGGCCTCAGTCACATGCCGCTATGCCCTCTCGGCCCCTGAGGAAGGTGCCTGCGTGGGGACATATTGTCCCTAAAGAAGTGGCTGTGATCTGAGGGTTGTTTCCTGACAGGGCCCCAGAAGTGTCTGTTTTTAAACATAATCATGGAGTTGGCCTGAAATGTTTCTAAGTGTGCTGGGCTTAAAGCTGGGTCCTGTGTTGTCATCGGCATGGGACACCGATTTGTGTACTTGCTTGTCCACCCAGCCCCTGCTGCACCAGACACTGCCATGGCGGCGAAGAGTCCGTCAGGGTCCCTGCCCTCAGGTCCCGGGCTGTTTGAGGGTAAGATTTCTGATGTGTCCAGGTGAAAATGGGTGATGTCAGGGAGTGAAGAGTGACAAGCCCAGGCAGAAAGAGCCATCATAGGGAGATTGGAGCTACGGCCCATCTCCTGCTGTGGAAGACTAGCTCCCTCATTCACTCATCTGTGGATGCTTTTGAGCTACAACGGCAGAGTTAAGTAACCGCGACAGACACTTTATAGCCTGCAAAGCTTGACATACTGACTACTTGGCCTTTTACAGAAAAAGCGTGCCAGCCCCGGTCTAGACTTCGAGCTGCTTGAGGACAAGATCCCCATTTGAACCGTTTTTGGAGCCCCTGAAGTCCCCAGCACGGAGACTGACATGCATCCCAGCGCCCGGTACGTGTGTGGGTGGGCGAGGCCGTGTGAGGACGGGCTGGGCTAACGGTGGGATTCGGGGGTAGGAATCAGAAGGGTTTGGTGACCGAAAGAAAGAGGGGAGGGAGAGAGAGGACCAGGGACACACGGTTCATCCTCATTATTTGCAGAAGACGTTTTTAAGAATTTGCCTTCTTGCTAAAGTTTATTTGTAATCCGCAAATCATCCCTTGCGGCACTTTGGCGGGTCATTCACGGATACGAGCAGAGCAGGGAAAAATCTGAACCGCCAAATTCACATGTTCCCACTGAAGTTGACACGGCGACGCCCCGCCTTCTTATTTCAGCTGTGCTCCTGCAAACAAGTGTCCTTTTCATGGTCTGTTTAGTGCCACACTATCTTGCATTTTTGAGCTTTATGTTGGTGATTTCGCTGTTTAAAACAGCCCCCTGGCACAGTGCTGACAAGCTGCCCGCCCTTCCCAAGCGTGTTAGATCAGCTGTGTCCAGGCCAGAGTCACAGCGCTGGTGGCCGTGAGTTCGATGTTAATCAATCAACAATATGTATTAAACAGAAACACACAGAACACAAGGTCATGTACTGATTGACTGAGGAAAATGTGACCAGAGGCTCTCAGGAAATACAAGGGTTCTGCATTTGCTGGTTTAGCGTTCGAGGTGACTTTGTAGAACATAACTGCCGTGAATGCTGGGAACTGACCACAGGTCCAGTTAGCGGTTCGGGGCAGCAGAGTCTGACCAAGGGAAGGGAAGGGCAGTGTGAGGTGACGAGGGTGTGGGCGGCGGCTAGCGGGGCACTGGGATTTCTTTGAGCCGACTGAGGACAGCTGGGACGACCGTTGTTTCCGGCCAGAAGCTGTAGCAAGGAGCAGGGACCCACACGGAGAAGACCCTGAGTCCCCAAGATGCAACAGGAGGTGAGAAATGGTGACCCAGTGGAATGCAGGGCAGGGCAGAGTGCTGAACACACTGGGAAGGGAAGTTCTGCGACTAGGAGAGCACCCCAAGGTGCAGTGGGGAGCCGAGCCTTGAGCATGGGGCTGTCCCCTCCCTCCATGCTGTAGGAGACAGGGTGGGCAGGACCTCCCAGCCTGCACGAGGCTTTCTGAACCTCAGGCGTGGGCACCGGTGGCCACCAGAGCGTGCCCTGAACTGCCCTTGGAGCAGAGCAGTGCTGTGCTGGGCTTGGCCCACAGGCCGGCTGGCCACAGACAAGGTCAGGGGCACGAGCTGCCAGAGCAGAGCAGGAGGGGCACAATGCCAGGGCAGGGCTGGGGGCTCCTGGGGAATATTTGCCCTCTCCCCTTTGTTCCTGGGAGGCACAGTGGGGTGGAACCTAAAAGACCTCCTTCAGCACCCCCTCCAAGAGGAAGACTGGCTGTGACTGAGAGCTGGGTTAACCCTCGCCACGACTTTGAAAGTCAACAGGGAGAAAACCGCTCCCCACCCCTGCCCACCCCGGGCACACTTTGTTGTGTCAATGTTATGTTTTCACACAAATAACCTTTTATTGATTTTTTTTTTTAAAGAAAAAACTATTAAGTCATACATTTTCAAACTGGAAAGTACTTCAACAAATGCAGTTCCTTAGCTTGAAGCAAGTAAAGTATTATCATCCGATGTCGCAGATGAAGGAGACGGGACGGGGCCCGAAGCAGGCACACAGTGTGTTTTGGGGGTGGGGGTGGACACAGGTCTCTCCTCCTGACGCAGGGCCTCCCACCAGACTGGTTCTGTGTCTTCCCCACACCCGGCTTTGGACCTGACTGTCCCCACTCGGTTCCTGTCTTTCTCCAGCAAGCCTCGGTTTAAGGATGCTGTGTGTCGGCTCTGTGTCGGTCCCTGTCTGCCTGGCCCTGCTTACTCTGCCCCCGTCCCCCACGTCCCGCCTCTCTGGTCCCAGGCCCTGACTCTCTGTTCATGGCTGTTCTCTGCAGCCCAAAGAGAGACCCGGCCTCCGGGCTCAGACACGGGTGGGCTGCGGGGCAGAGGAGGGTCCGCGGCTCGTGGCAAACAAGCCCTGCTCTGTGCACGGCGCTGCGGAGGCCAGCTGCCTGGGAAAGCAGGGGAAAGAAAATCTGTTTTAAAAAAGCCCAGGTGAAGGCGGCCAAGACAAATACACCCAGCCAAGGGAGCAGGAGGGCTGGAAGATTCCAGATGCAGAGGCCTCCCGCCACTGCCACTGTCTGACCACGGGGCTGGGCAGGGGGACAGAAGGGAGGAGAAAGTGTTCAGAGCAGGGTACTCTTTACCTGCTACCTCCTGAGCCCAGGCAAGAGACGTTTTCCTGGGGACAGGTCGCTGTTGGGTGGGCGAGTGAGGAGGGGTCAGCATGACAGCTCGAGCTTAGGTCGGAAACCCGAGGGCCCACAAGCAGTCGGCCGGGAAGGGGTGTGTGGACAAGGCCGGGCTTTTTCCCAGTTGAAGACCAGCGAAGGGACCCTGCCCTCCTGCTCTCTGTCCCACCCCGCCTAACTCACTCCTCTGCCCTCTGTCAACACTGGCCTGAGCCGGGGGCGGGGGGGGGCAAGGGAATGTGTGGTTCCTTCCTTTATTGCTGTTCTGGGAATCAAACCTGGGCCTCATGGAAATGTACCCTCTGAAAGGACAGCCATGGTCTCCCAGCACGGGACGTTTACCCAGGGCGGGCCCAGGTGAGTCAGGGGGCACTCGTCCGGGGACAGCGTGCCCGCCGGCGGGCTGCAGGCGCGAACAGTAAGGGCATTTTGCTGCTGCCTCACGCCCCACTGGCACAGGGAGGCTGGGAGGGAGGGAGGAGAGCAGGACTCGCTGCAGACAAAGCTGGCACAAGAGGAAGCGCCACAGGGGGGCTGGCGCGAGTCCTCCAACCCCGTTGGGCGAATGCCGTGGGGCTGGGTCACTAGGCGGAGGCTTAGGGGTCTGCAGACCCGGCTGCCTTGAGCGCTGGGACCAGACTCGTGTTGGCCTAACGCCAGGGCAGACGCACGGGGCAGGACTGGAGGGGCAGAGCAGTGGGACTGGAGCCTCCACGGGCGACCTTGCCGCGTGTCCAAGGCCTGCTGGCCAAGACTGAGTGTCTTTTCCAAATTGTCGGATGGCTGGCCTCTGGCAGAGAGCGATGATGCTGTGCGTGGCCCCCAGAGGGAACTGGAACAGTGGATCACAGAACCTGGAGACTGAGTTTGACTCAAAGTAAGGGAGAACTTTTCAGCAATTGTGAAATCTCGCTGAGGACAGATGTGTGTTAGAAGATAATGAGTTACTGGTCATGAAATGCATTCAAACAAAAGCGATGGCAGCCACTTAGGAGGGGAGTCACAAACTCAATGGATGGCTGCATTAGACACCTGTAAAGGGCCCGTCCTATCCTGAGAGTCTTTAAATCCCGGAAATTGTGTAACATGCATGGTGGCAAGTGTCATCTCTCTGAACCTCAGTTTCCCCATTCGAAAAACTTACATCATGCTGCTCACCCTTGTCTAGGTCCCATCGCAGTGAGGACCAAATGAGCTTTGCAACCCTCAAGAGCACCCTGACATGTGCGACATTGGTAGCACAGGGTCTCAGTACACACGTGTGGCCATTAAATTGTCAAGGTCAGTAATTGAAGACGCCGGTGGCAAAGACTCCACCATCTACTGAAGGCCCACAAGTCCCCAGTGTCAAGCCATGCCTTGTTGCTCCCCTTCTTGCCCAAGTGGTATTCCCACGGCTCTTCTGTTGTTGCCTGTTGTGCTGCCGATTTTTCCCCCAGGCTGAGCTCCTTGGGATCGGGGCGGTGTTCGGTGCATCACCAAGGTGGGACTGCTTAGCCGTAAAGAGCATGCGCTTAGCAATGGGCTAGAGCCCAGTCTGCTCTTGATTAACTGCAGGAAACTGGCCTCCCAGAGTCTCAGTTTTCTCGTCTGTATAATGGGGATCTGAAAGTGGGCGAATAACACTCAGAGTTGTGAGCACTAAAGACAAAACGCACGTGGAGTGCGCAGCATAGAGCCGGGTGCACAGCAAACGTCCGCAGATTTAGCCATTGTGACGACGACGATGGGACTAGTGGCTACTGCACAGTGAGAGCTGACAGAGCGGGTCACTGAAGGGATGGAGAAAAGACTGACAAACAGCTGTTTGCCTGTCCCCTGGCTGGCACGACTGGACTGATCGTGAGCTTCTGTGGCCCTGAGGACTGTCTCCGGGCAGTGGACAGTGACCGTCAGGAGTCACGGAGCAAGGTGAGCCCCTCAGTGGCAAGGAACTAAGACGCACCAAGGGACCAGTGCTTTATCCTTGGGCCCCACCAGCACTGCTGTAGAATCCTTCAGCAGAGGCCCAGGAGGGTGCCACCAGCTGTCCCTTGCTGGGGAACCCTGGGCCCGTCCACTCCTGCACTAGCCTCAGCCCAGGCTAGCCACGGCTTCTGGAGTTTGCTTGAGGAAAGTGGCAGAAAGGGCACAGGCCCTGGAGCCACTCATTGTCTGGCTGTGGCTGCACAAGCGGACACACAGCAAAGCAGCCTGCTGCGGCCGGAACCGCTGAGTCCTGTAACCAGCCTGCAGGAGGGACGCCTCGTCCCACATGTACAGACATGCCCCGGGGCTCTGCTGAAAGACCCACACGCTAGGATTGGCGCAGGTATGTTTATTCCTGATCATCCACACGGCCCGCTGCGATTCTCCCAGGAGAGTGACTTCACTTCCCTGTCGGCCCAAAATAACCTCCCCCCACCCATCCCAAGACATTTTTCTCTTTCTGAGTCTTTTCATTAAGACAAACAACCAACCTAGTCTACGAGGTCTTTTGTTTGTCCCCTTTCTGAAACACGGTTCAGCTAGGTCTCTCGTGGGGCTGAGCTTGGGCCAAATACGCATTTTTAAAATGTAATGTGATGTCACCAAGAAACAAAGAGACCTGGCTTGGGTGGGGGGGGGGGGGGGGCAATGCCAGGTGAAATATGGGCCACCTGCGAACTTGGGGCCCACGATCATTGCTCTCTCTGGCTGGGTGGAAAGAATTCTGAGAGTGCAAATGAGAGCAGAACTCTCCCCTGGGCCAAAACTATTCCCTTGCTGTCCAGCCGCTCACGAGGAAGGAACTGCCGATGGCAGGGGCAGGCGACAGGGGCCAGGCTGTGCCTGGCATGTGTCTGTACTATGCACCCATCCTCAATGGCACTACAGGGAGAGTTCGGGGAAGGGTGGGCTTCTCACCCGGCTACGCCTCCGTCTCCTCACCTGGGTCGGCAAGAATCAGCTCATAGGGTCGTGCGGAGGATTAAATGAGGCGACACTTGCAAAGCAGCAGTTACAGCAATGCCCGGCTCACGGCAGATCGTCAGTTATTATTATTCCCACTTTAGAGGTGAGGAACTGAGGCTTGCAGAGGTCATGTGACTTGCCCAAGGTCACCCAGCAAGTCTAGGTCAGCCTGATTCCGAGCCGGTGGGCCTCCCCACGCCCGCACTGCCGAGCCCGGGAATGGGAAGCCGGTTCCAGCCGGCTCCGGAGCTGAAGGGGCTGAAGGATGCCTGGCCCCCCTGGCCCTCACCCACACACCAAGGGGGCCCAGAGAAATAATGTGGGTCTTAGAATTCTGGGAGCCCAAGTATGTGAATGGGATTATTATAAGAGCTGACATTTAGTCCACACGTCCTACTGCTGATATTCAATCCTTATAAGCTTCTGTATGTACTGGCCCTCTCCAAGCACTTTGAATGCATTAACTCATTTAATTCCTGTAATAATCCCCTATGAGGTGGTCACTATTATTATCATTACCGTTTGACAGATGAGAAAACCAAAGCACAGAGAGGTTAAGTAACTTGCCCAAAGCCACACAGCCAGTACATGCTGGGATTCGAACACATGTCCAACTCCAGGATTCATGATCTTACCCATCATGTCAGATGTTTGAACCGCAAAAACATTGACTACTGAAACTTGCACCTTGGCACCCCTTTTTCCTTCATTGCTGTTTCTTTTTTCAATAGCCCATGACACTCTCTACCTTAACATACATTTTACTTTTTGTTTTATCATTGTCTTCCTCCTACCTTTCATGAATGTATGCGCCAGGGGGAGCTTATTTTGTGCACTGATATGTTCCAGGCACCTAGGACTGCACCTTCACATAGCAGGCACTCAATAAATACAAAATGGATGAATGACAAGAGGCAAAGGACCCATAGGGGTAGAGTTGTAGTCAGCAGATTAAGTAATTTGTTCAAGCAGTCATTTGGCTGAGTGGTGCGCCAGGCCTCAAACCCAGATTTGACTCCAAATGCTCTTCTTAATCGTCAGTTTTTCTCTTAAGAAATGATCTGTTCAGCCATTATGCTAATGTGCGCATACATGCACATATGCACCTACACGTAAACGAAACGCAGCTCCAAGAGCGGTCGGTGTTGAGGCGCGTTGTTCTGCTGAAGCTGGGCTTTCCCGGTGCCGTTTTGAAAACCCGAAGAGGAGAGGCAGATGTTTCACAAGCAGGGCTGGGTGGAAACTCTGAAAGCTGCTGTGGACCTAAAAGAATATGCCCTCATATTGTTACGGCAAGTGTTAGTGACCGGTCCCAGGGAAATAACCGAGCGGCATGCAGAGAGTTGGAGAGTTGGTGAGTCAGAAAGTTTTATTGCCGACGGCCCAGATTGAGGTCAAGCCTCCCAACATCTGAGCACCTCTTCCGGGTTTTTGCCAGGTTTTATACTTTTTCTGGGGAGTTACTTTTAACAAATCACACACAGGTACAAATGATTAACCAATTAGCAAAAAGACTTAAAAGTTATCCAATAAACAATAATTCTTATAAGTGTAGAATCATGATAGGCTTATAACAAACATCTGAACCATGATAGGCTTATAACAGATACTATAATCATGGCAG
>CAUYSK010021513.1:0-27711 GCA_963575035.1 Avahi laniger
GTAGTCCCAGCTACTCGGGAGGCTGAGGCAGGAGGATCACTTGAGCCCAGGAGTTTGAGGTTGCTGTGAGCTAGGCTGACGCCACGGCACTCACTCTAGCCAGGGCAACAAAGTGAGACTCTGTCTCAAAAAAAAAAAAAAGGGGGAGAATACTACTCAATTCAAAATGTTGTTTTGATGATTAAGAAAAAAATACAGTAAAACCTCCAATGGAAGATAATAAATATCTGGATTTATTTTTTTAAAATAAAGGCTGTAGGGTAAAGGAACGTGTGTTTGGTGGCTGAGACACAGGTCTTATTCAAGAGTTGCAGGAAACTAGAAGGAGATAATGTGTCAAAAGCTGCTTGCTTCCAAATCTCAGATCTTAAAGGCTGGACTCAGGAGTTTTTTCTGTGCACAAAGAGGAGCCATGGGTGGATTGTGACTTAGGCAGTGAGTGGTCTTAGCGAAGCTGGTTTTATCACAGGAATCCACTGTGCACAGAAAGGAAAGAGGAATGTAAAGTGGGAGCAGAGATGTGGGTGTTTTATTTTTATTACAATTGTCTAGACACGAAGACAAGGACCTGGACAGGAGCATTTTCAATATGACTGAGAAGGAGGGAATTAGAGGCAACAGGAAGCAAAGGACAGGAGAAGGTCGACTCTGAACCCAGAGTTTAAGACAGGGGACTGGGGAGATGTACCACCGACCCTTCAACAACACAAGTTTGAACAGTGTGTGTCCCCTTACACATAGATTTTTCTCAATAAATGTATTGAAAAACTTTCTCGAGATTTGAGACAATTTGAAAAAACTCAGTTTTTGCCACATTGTCTCCTTCTGCTTTCCTAGAACTCTTGAATAAGACTTGTGTCTCAGCCACCAAACACACTGAATAAAACCCAGATATTTACTGGATGAACCACATAAGCCTAGAAATAACAAAAAAAAACTAAGAAGAAGGTATGTCATGAATGTATAGAATATGTGTAGATACTTGTCTATTTTATCATTTACTACCGTAAAATATACACAAATCTATTATCAAAAGTTAAAATTTATCAAAACTTACACACACATAGACCATTCACCATTCACACACCATTCACACTTGAGAGAAATGTAAACAAACGTAAAGATGCAGTATTAAATCGTAACTACTTACAATTAATTACAGTCCATACTATACTACTGTAATAATTTCACAGCCACCTCCTGTTGCTATTGCAGCGAGCTCAAGTGTTGGGAGTATCCACTTAAAACGCCATATGATGCTAATCATCTCCATGTGAGCCGTTCATCTCTCCAGTAAATTACGCATTGCAATAAAAAGTGATCACTTGTGGTTCTCATGTATTTTTCGGGGTATCTAGTGCAATACTGTAAACCATGAATAACACCATGGGACCCAAACTAAGTGCCACTGGTGATTCTGGAAGTGCTCCAAAGAAGCAGAGAAAGTCATGACATTACAAGAAAAAATTGAACTGTTTGGTGTGTACTATAGATTAAGGTCTGCAGCTGTAGTTGGCCACCATTTCAGACAGACAATTCAATTGTAAACAAGTAACATAAACTTATGATATCAATAAATACAGTACAGGACTGTAAATGTGTTTCCTCTTCCTTTTGATTTTATTAACAATGTTTTCTTTTCCCTAGCACACTTTATTATAAGAATATAATATGTAATATATATAACATACAAAATATGTGTTAATCAACTGTTTTTGTTATTGGTAAGGCTTCCGGTCAACAGTAGACTATTAGTAGTTAAGTTTTGATGGAATCAAAGTTATACACAGATTTTCAACTGCATGGGGGGTGGCACCCCCAACCCATGTGTTGTTGAAGGGTCAACTGTACTCATTTGTTCTATTCAAAATACATTTAATGAGCACCTATTATCACCAGACACCATGCTAGAGGATATAAACAAATAGCTCACATTCTATAGAGCTTGTCAGTCTTGCAAATAAATAAATACATGATATGTCTTATAATCAGTATATAACACCACACAAAGTGAATGTGAATGAGGCAGTGTGAAACTCTGGAAAGTAAAAACAAGCCCCCAGGAGGTAAGCCGATGTTAGCACTGAATCTAAAAGTTTAAAGTTTCCCTACATGGAGAAGGAAGGAACAGCACCCAGACAGAGGGAACAGCATATACAAGAACATGAAGACATGGACTCGAATGCTGTATTTGGGAAACTCGGAGAAGTTCAGTACAGTCAGATTTTAAGTTGCATGGTCAGGAAAGTGGATCTGGAGAGATAGGTTCAGGCCAAATCATGAAGATTCTTATGCATCATGAGGGAGAGTTTAAATTTTACCCCATCTGCCACAAGGAAGCCAACAGAAGTCAAAGTGTCTGAAGCAGGCCAACGTCATTAGTAGAAATAGGGGCCTTATATATGCATATATGCATATATTAATATATGGTTTGATTTCAGGCATGTTGAATTGGAGAGGTCATCCACATGGAAATGTTCAGCACATAGTTACAAAAGAAACTCTGGTCTGTGGTAAAGTAGCCAGGTTGAAAGATAAATTTTTAAGTTGCTGTATAAAGGTGACTGGTAAAGATACAACATTCTGGGGAAGGTACCAAGAGAGAGGGGAAGAGGTAAACTAGGAGCTAAACTACATAAACCCTGTATTCAAGAATAAGGAAGACAAGCCAGCCAACAAAAAGTAGGAGGAGAACCGGCCCACTGGAGCAGTAGGGAAGCCAAGGAGGGGAGGCAATCGGTGGGCTCAGGTTAATCAGAGAATGAAGACAGAGCAAACAGAAACTCCCCAAACAACCCTCGGTCAGAGAGAGCCCACGGGATGCTAAGCTTGGCAAAGGGACAAGACCACAGGAAAGGGAGCATGCAAGGTAGAAGACACACTCCCTCCCTTAAAAAAAATTATTGTTTATCTGAAAAAGCAAGATTAATCTTCTTTTTAAAATAACAAATAATAAAAGACAAGACATAGCTCACTCTATAGTGTGTGGTATGTTTCATAAGAGCTGTAGAAAATCTGAGAAGGGCAGGTTTTCACATCAGGAAAGGTTTCGTGGATGAGTTTGACTTGCCTTTGCCTTGAAGGACAGGAAAGAGCTGCCTGGAGAAAGGAGACTACAATAGGCCATTCTAGCAAGAGGAAATTCCTGAGCTAGGGCTGGAAGTCAGGAATGAGCGTGGTGTTTGGACGGGACAGCTAGGAGCCCTGACTGTCAGGTAGAGAACTCAAATTTGGAAATAATAGGAAACAAGATAGGATAGGTTGGAATAGGCTGGAATATGAAGAACCTTGAATATCAGGTAGAAAAAATTGTGTTTGACAACCCAACCTTAAGTACAAGCAGACAGATGAGCACGTGTCTTTTGTTCCATCCGGTTCTGAGCCAGAGCATAGGCATTCCTTCACTCGGTCATGTATTCACTCATCCACCTAGTAAGTGATGAGCTAGAGGTCAGGGATACAAAAAACAGGAAGGCTCAAGGGATCCAAACAATCACTGGCATTCTTCCTTCACCATAATCTGAATGCCAGCCCAGGTCAGACACTGTGCTATGATTTGATCAAAGCCCAAGACAAGCCACCATCAGTCATCAGTCAGATCCCCTGTAAATGAGCACCTTTTCTGAATACACGTCTTTGGCTCTTTTGCTCTCACTGAAACCTGGCTCTCCCCTAAGGACACTGCTTGTCCCGTAGTCTGCTCCATGGTGGCTGTTTCTTTCCTAACCCTGTGGGCTGGAGTGGGAGTGTTCTGTCTGTGCCTGTTGCTACTTCCAGCCATTGTCTCTTTCTCCTTCCTAAAATGACCCTGCTGCCTAGAAATGTTTGCCATGATCCATATCACCCCTGTCTCTTCTTGTAGCTGTCATTTGGAAACCCCTGAGACTACTGCCCACTTCATTCCTCATGAGATTGGCTTCTGGCTTGCTGTCACTTTTTCCAGCATTACTGACATAATTCTTGTCAAGTATCTTCACAAATAGTCTTTCTAGTAGCCATGACTCTCAGTCCCCTGGCCTCTTCTCCTCCAAGAGCTTGTCTTCCAACTACCTCAGCCATCCCTCCAGAGCCATACTTGAGACCCTATCGTGACCAATTACTGTAGCCCCTTGCTAACCTCAATGTCCCCCCACTCTCTGCTCCCCATCCCTCAGCTCACTTTCTCTAGTATCCCACCTCCAGTGGCTCTTCCCACTTTCTTGGATTCCCTTTTTGCCTGACTACGGTTCCATGGGCTCTGGCAGAAGCCCTCAGCCTCTTCGCACTCTCTCTCCCCTACTGTACCCCACCCAGGACAGCCCAGCCCCCAGTTAAACTGAATTCTGCCCCGGTGCCTGGGCAGTTGAGTGTAACCAGGGAGAAATACAAAGCGTAGCGACGGATCCCACTCGAAATGTGTGGCAGCCATTCTCCAGGACGGCCGTGATGCTGCCTGGCAAGCCCACAACGTTTCTCTCTGCCATCCTTTCTTCCGCTTTCCCAAACAACACAGCATACCTGCTCCTCCTTGCTGAAAAGCCCAAACCTTCCATCTCTCATTACTCTCAAATGATGTTCTTACGTCTTATTTCACTAAGTAAATAGAAATAACGCACTTCCACACACCCACATCACCGCATCCACCAATCTGTCGGCATATGTATCAAATATTCCGCCTAGCTCCTAGCTAGGATCAAGTCAGGCTTGGGACAAGCACACAGGCTGTAGTAATCCCGGAACATTTACTCCAGGAGGTGGGGTGGGAAGGATGGGCGGCTTTGTCAGGCAGAGGGAAGAGAGTGTGCAAGTACGTAGACGTGTTGGGCTTGTCTGGATAGCAGATGGGGAGTCAGTTTGACTGCATTATGCCTGGGAGGCTTCCAGAGCAGCGGTGGATAAGCAAGTCTGTGCTGCTGTACAGGGCTGAAATATTCCAGGAAAAGTGGGGAATGCACAAACATTGGAGTCAAGCTGCCTTCACTTTAAGTCTCAGTCTGCCACTTAGAAGCTGGCTATTTTAGCAGAGGGTTTCATCTTGCAGGACGGGAGCTGTGTTAGTCTTATTCACTCTGCATCCTTTATTCCCAGGGTCCAGCACAGTGCCTGGAAATGCAGAAATGGTATTAAAGAACGTGGAATGGCATCTATTGTCACATCACCAGATTGGACTGCTGATGCCACACTTTACTGTCGGTGGGACTTGAGGCAAACTATTAACTTGTCTAAGCCTTAGTTTCCTCATTCATAAAACGGGGCTAATAACAGTACTTCCCTTAAAGGGTTGAAGATGAAATGAGATCATGTGTGGAAGGCATTAGCACAGTGCCTGACACTTAGTAGGTACTCAATAAGTGCTATTTATTGATATTATTATTCCAAGGTTCTATGATGATATTTCTCACTGAATAATCATCAGTTTCTTCCCTGTAACGCAGTTTTCTTAAGCCCTACCTCTAAGAGTTTTAAGGACAAATGCTTTATAAGTAGCCAAGCCAAGCTTGTCACATAGTAGGTTTCTTTTCATCCTGTTTCTCCTATTATGTTTTGCAACTTAGCCAAGATCAGCAGTGAACACCACCCACATGGGGTGGCAGGCTCTTGTTCTGGGTTCCTCCATGAAAAACAAATTCTCCACCTCTCCTTTTGGAGGTCCCTGCTGCTCTTGCTGTTGTCATCTTCCTCTCCTCTGCTGCCTTGTCTGAGCCTCCCGTGTGTGAGTGTGTGTGTGTGTGTGTGTGTATGTGTGGTGTGTGTTGCGGAGGGGGGTCTTGCCTTCTTCTCCACTCGGGTTCTAAGATTACAGTTTTCATTTTCCTAACTGCTCGATGACCGCGATGTGGCCCTGGGGCTGAGGGAGCCGGAAGAGGGTGTGACCAGCAGACCAGCGGGGATCCCATTAAAATACAGAGCAGCCATGCAGGCAAGCTTGCACAGCTCCGTCCCGCCTGCTCTCACCACCCCGCCCCCAAATATGATCATAACAGCACAGAGATATAAAGTTGCTTTTGACAGCGCACACTGCCTGGATCCCTAACAAGGTTCTGGCTGTCAAGAAGTAAAGGAGGACATTGTGAGGAGGGGATCTAGGGAAAGGGTGGTAGAGAGAGGCAGAGTGGGGGAGTGGAAAGACCCCCCTCAGCTCATGAAGCGGGACCCAGGGATTCCTGCTGATTGGCGGCAAGTTCCTCATTCTCGGACCTCAGTTTCCCCATTTGTAAAATGCGTGCCATGGTCTAGATCGTTTTCATGTCCTTTCCAGACTCTGGATGCTGGAAAATGCTTGACACCAAGCAGATCAGGAGGATGTGAATGCCTGCTCACTCCTCAATCTGCTGCTCGCTTGGGAATAATGTAGCTTTTAGCCGGCCCTGGGCATTGGGATCTGTAATGAGGACACCAAGCCACGGATTCCAAACCAGAGACTTGGATTCCAAACCAGAGACTTGGATTCCCTGGTTATCATTGAAGCACTTAGATTATTCCCCACATAGCCCCTAATCTACTCAGCATCTTAGTAGCTAGTATCTACTAACACATAGTAGTTACTTAATAAATATTTGTTGAATTAATGAATGAGCACACAGAGTAGGTTGGGGCTGGGTACTTTTTTATCATCCATTAGTCATTCATTCACTATTTATTGAGTGGTTATTATGTCCAAGGGCGTGGAGATATATTAGAGAACAAACTAGACCAAGACCCTGCCTTCATGAAGTTTATATTCTAATAGAAAGACAGAGGATATGTAAATAAAAAATATCACCTTCTGTATGGTAGTAAGTTACTAGAAAAAAAATAAAGGAAGGTAAGGCAGCAGGGATAGGAGGGCGTGGACACCGTTTTCTGTATAGCGCTGTTACTGTCTTCCCTCCTCTGCTGCCTTGTCTGAGCCTCCAGTCAGGACGGAGCATCTTGCCTTTTGCTCCACTTGGGGCTCTAAGATTACTGTTTTCATTTTCCTAACTGCTCAATGTCCACATATTTCAGGTATTCCTGGACTCCTTGGTAAGGTGACATTTGAACAGAGAACTAAAAGAAGTGAAAGGGCAGCCAAGGCAATATTTAAGGAAATAGTCTGCCAGGGGGAAATGGTAGGAAGTACAAAGTCCCTGAGGCAGGAGTAGCTTGGTATGTTTGAGAAACTGCACGAGGTCTGTGTGGTTGGAGTCCAGCGGGCCAGGCAGAGATCAGCAGGTGATGCCATCAGAGGGTCACTGGCGGGTGCAGACCATGGAGAGGATTTGACTTGAACTCTAGTGGAGACTGGCATCCAGAGAGAGGGTTTGAGCATGGAAGAGGTAGGACATGGTAGCCGCGCATGCGCCACCTAACAATAGATCATATAGACAAGGGTGGTTTCCAGAGATTATAATGGAGCTGAAAAATTCCTATTGCTTAGTGACATCGTAGCCCTCATAATGTTGTAACTCACAAGTTTGTGGTGATGCTGCTGTAAACAAACCTCCTGCACTGCCGGTTGTAGAAAAGTCTAACACATACAATTACACAGAGTACATAATATTTGGTAATGATAATAAACAACTATGTTACTGATTTATGTATTTATTGTAATATTCTTTTGATGGCTATTTTAGAGTGTACTCCTACTTAGAGAAAAAAAATTAACTGTAAAACAGTCTCCAAAAGGTCCTTCAGGAGGTATCCAGAAGGAGGCATTGTTAGCACAGGAGATGGCAGCTCCATGCGTGTTACTGCCCCTGAAGACCTTCCAGTGGGACAACATGTGGAGGTGGAAGACAGTGATATTGAGATACTGAACCTGTGTCGTTCTAGGCTAATGTGAGCGTTCGTGTTTTAGTTTCTACTGAAAACATTTTAAAAGTAAAAAAAAAAAAAATTAAAAATTAAAAATAGAAAAATAATATAGAATAAAGACACAAAGAAAATGTTTTTGTACAACTGTATGTGTTTATGTTTTAAGCTAAGTGTTAGTATGAAAGAGCTAAAAAAATTTTAGAATTTTAAAATTTATAAAGTAAAAAGTTTCAGTAAAGCTAAATTTAATTTATTATCAAAGAAAGAAAATATTTTTCATAAATTTAGTGTAGCCTAAACGCACTGCATTTATAAAGCCTACAGGAGTGTACAGTAATGTCCTAGACCTTCACATTCACTCGCCACTCACTCACTGACTCACCCAGAGCAACTTCCAGTCCTGCAAGTTCCATTCACGGTAAGTGCCCTGTACAGGTGGACCATTTTTTATCTTTTATGCTGTATTTTTACTGTACCTTTTCTATGTTTACATATGTTTAAATTCACAAATACTTACCATTGTGTTACAGTTGCTTACAGGATTCAGTACAGTGATAAGCTGTAGAGGTTTGTAGAACATGCTGTCCCATACAACCAAGGTGTGGAGCAACTGTGCCATCCAGGTGTGTGTAAGTGCATGTTTTGGTGTATTGACACAATCACCTAACAGCACATTTTTCAGAATGTATCCCAGTGGTAAAGCGATGCATGACTGTATTTTAAAAGGCAAATTGACCAAAGTGAGGAAACAGTACCAGCAGTGAGATTAATTAGGAAGCTAATGAAATAATCCAGCAAAGGAATGATCCTGCGTTAGACCATCATCATGAGGGAGAGGTGTTAATAGCAAGAAAAGATCAGATCCAGGACACATAGTCAATATCAAGCCAGTTTGGTTGGCATCCACTCAGTACCATGACCTCTTCAAGAGTTGATCACTTCTTTCTAACTAGATCATCAGTTCCTTGAAGGCAACCACACTGTGTCGTATGTCTGTGTAGCTACCAAATCTTTGGCATATCTACTCAACAACATGTTGGTCCCTAATAACCTTTGTTCATTCAAAGCAGTTTCACTGATATTTAGTAAGCATCCAGTCCCAACTTCCCACCACCCCTAACCAGGTATCACATGCTTAATTCATATTGAACTTCCTTCAGTTCCTCAAGCCAAGCAGATTCTGATTCCATACCCTTGGCTGAGGGTTAAGGCAGTAAGTTGAGTGAGACGTAGGTTAAGAAAGTATTTGCTTTCTCTTTTCAATAATGGAAAACAAATGAACATGTGATAGAAAGTACTAGTCAAGAAAAGGAGATGTTCAGGAAACAATTAGAGGAAGAGTAAGTGAAACAGAAAGGCCGCAAGAGCACCAGAAGGGCTACATGAGAAAACTTTAAAGAGGAAAGGAAGGACGAGGACATAGGCCAATGAAGAGATTTCCATAATACAAAAGGGAGTGACGTCTCTAATGAGTGCTTGTTTACCTGCTAAGCATAAGAGGACAGGGGGAGGTGGAGCTTTAAGAAAAGAGGAAAACGTTTGAAATATCTACTGGAGAACAATCAAGACAGTTGAAATGCAAAGTAGCATGTGCTTTCTGGACAGCACTGAGGCATCTGTTGAAGTTCAAGTGCAATGATTTATAGTGACCTTGATCTCTAGGCTAGAACTGATTTTCCCTTGATGGAATTCAGCACCCTGGCTGGGAGTGTGGGTATAAGAGATGACTGAAATCACCCAGGGTTAGTTTGTGACATGCAAGTGACAGAAGGACAGCAGAGCTATGGCATCACAGTGAAGACAATTGAATCAACTGAAGAACAATGGAATCAGTGACACAGGGTGAGAGTAAAGACAGGAAAACCAGGTAGCATAGAACGAAGAAGAAGGTCCATGAATCAGATGTCCCAACTGAAGAACCAGAAAGTTGAGAGTGAGTGAGGGAATTGGAAGGAGAGAAATGTTGTGGTCTGAGAGTGGGAGGTGTGAATTGTATGACTTCCAAGGTGGAGCGTTTCCAGAATATGACCAAGTCCAGGGTGTCGGCACTAGAGTGGGTGACCGAAGCGGCTCAAAGAAGAAGCCACTAGAGGTGAGAAGATCAAGGAACTGAGAGACCAAGGGGTCAAACAGCTCACACATGTAAACATAGAAGGCCCCCAGAATGGTGACGGCACTTAGGATGTGGAGGAACGTAGAGATGGATGTCACGTGCAGTGAGTATGGGACACGCCCAGGACATGGGCTGATGGCAGTAATCTGAGTGGGCAAAGAGGGCAGCAGTGAATCCAGAGGAGCAGCAAAGGAGCAGCAATTGTGCTTACGAATGCCTGGTTCCACCTGTGGGGTAAAGAGGGGATTGTGCAACCCTGGGCCATGGGTGGAGCCACAGTCTGGGGGAAGAGTTGGTGGAGATGAGAGGACCTGAGTCATGGGTCAGGCACAGGCATCTCTTGATGAGGCTCACGCTGGAGGATAAAGCTCTTCTGAGACCCCCGCTTCACCAGCCATATTCTTTTACTGGTCTCCAGCCCACAAGCGTCTGGGGGGAAAGTTTAAGTGTCAACTTTAGGTATAAATAATCCAGTTTATAATCTGAATTTAACTTTGACAGTTGGACCAACTGAAGAGACATTGTACTTTGTAAATGTTGTGGCTCATGGATGAAATGACCAGAGGCCAGTTAACTGGTAAACATCGCTGCAGTCACTGTAATGGGAATCCAAACAAGAAAGACATAGAGACATGAGGGTGTCCTGGAGAAGACAGATGTACACCAGCTGGAGGGATGGGATTGAGCTGGGCCTTGAAGGCCACCGAGGCTATGGAGAGGTGTAGGAGAAGAGGGAAAACACCTAGGGCAGAGAGAATACTATAACCATATGTGGTGAGGAGCCACCAGTTAAGCCACCTCTAAGTACTTCTTGGAGCACTTGATGAAGTTCCCACGTATTCTGCTTGGTTAGAGACTTATAAAATCTAATAGAAATCTCCAGGTTGAACTGAGAACCTACATAAGGAGTTTGGACTTTATGTTGTAAGGAAGGGGAAGTCATGGGTGGGTTTTGAGCAGATGTGTGATAGGATCAGAGTTGTGCTTCTGGAAGACTCACCTGGCAGAGATGGGTGAGATGGAAGGACACAGGGAGAATTGCAGCCAGAGAACATTTATAAGGATACCGTGGTTGCCTAAGAAAGAGGCACAGAAGCCTGAATGAAGAAGGGAATAATGGAAAGCAGGAGAAGAGAGCAGATACAAAAGATTTTGACAGAGGAAGGTATGATAGGACTTGAACGCCAGAGTAAATATGAACCATCCCTGCAAAGCATGCATGCTCACCACATCATTGGTCAAGCTCTATTGAGCATTATTCAGAGGCTCTGAGAGTTTAGGTCAACACAAAGACATCTGACTCCAACTAAAACCAAGCTAGCTATTTATGTCTTAGAAGAAAATCAGACACCAAGAAGGGAAATTAACCTTTCCCTCACAGAAGCCATAAACAGCATCCAAATGTGGATGAGAATGAAACCACCAGCCATGTGTTTAAAAGAAACATGATATCATTGGCTAGCGGAGACAAGACCCAACCGGGAAACAGTCTCCAGTATTAAAATTCTAGCACATGGAGCTTTTGGAAAATAAAAAATAGACACAGTGGGATAGAAAGACTGTATCTAAACGGATGAGGCAGGGAGAGAAATGATCTATGGAGCCACGGCCGAGAAGGCAGCTGGACTAGAGGTGATCAAAACAGAAACAGCCACCAGAAAGAGGTTATTGGCCACCAAAGAGCCATGACTCAAAAGAGATCCAAAATTGCTCCTGAGGATAGAAGTGGGAAAACAAGAATACGATCGGTCAGGGAGTATCATTTTCTCTAATGAGGCTGTAAGAGGCCAGGTCCCTTTTGGAAGCCCCTAAATTGCTGCTTCCTGTACCCCCTGCCTTGTCCAACTCTGTCTGCCAAGGAAGCTCTGTGCTACCTGGGACAAGTGACGTCAATTCCCTGTGAACTGTAGACTCTTTATCTGTATAATGAAGACAGTCTTTTCCATTTTTATGGAACTGGAAATGAAGTCGGACAAGAAATATGGGTGCCTAATGGGCCTGATGAATTTGACTTTGTTAGTTAATTTATTTAAAACAATTTGAATGAGAGTTATTCTCATTTTAAATTTACTAGCCTTTTATATTTCTGACATTACAATGATCAGATCATCCTTGGAACCAGTCTTTTTATCCAGAAGGACCACTTGTGGGGGCCACATGGATCACACAAACCTACATCCTGAACCGGGGGGCTCTCAGTGAGCTGCTGGCAGTGGTATAACCATCGCTGCTACAAATTAATCTCTTAGCAGGGCATAAGTTTCTCGAGGGCAAAGACCCCAACTTTGTTTTCATTACATCTTGAGCAATATCTAGAACAATGCCAGACACAAGATAGACACTGAATAAGTATTCGTTGAATGAATGAATGTCTGAGTGTCTGTCTAGTTGTCACAATAAACTCCGCTGAGTTAGAAAACCTGTGTTCCTCCTCAGCAACTAGCATAATACCTAACACAGAGAGGACATTCAGTGATTATTCCTCAAATAAACGAGCAGAGTTTCATCTTAATCAGGACTGGATGTGTTAATACCTGAAAGGATGTTTCTTATCTCTTTAGCATGGTTACAAAAGGCACAACACTATATGGCCCAAATTTGAACATATGTATTTCCATGATTGCAATGCACTTTCCGAGCACATCATACATGCCGCACATTCACAGATAGCCCTCATCTCTCAGGCACAAAAGCCAGTGGCACCTTCATCCAGTATCTTTATTTTGTCACCATTGGAATTGAAGAAATAGGGAAGTCCCAGAGAACCAAACGGTCGATGAAAAGAATAACTGTTTTTCTTAGTAGCAGGCTCCGTGGGAAGTGCCATGCAAGTATGCTCTCATGTAAAATGTGCAACAATCTTGTGAAATATATAAAATAGTTATCCCCATTTTATAGACAAAGAACCTGAGACTCAGAAGGGTTAAGCAACTTGCCTAGAGTCACACAGCACAATCACTGAGCTGTATTCAGTAATATCTCTTTACATGGAGTTGGGAACAACACATCTGTCAGAGAGAGAAACCCCAAGGAACATCTTTCTTTGGCTCCATCATTTTTCTTTAATGCTCTCAATCTCTGGCCCACCCGATGTGTAGTGGTCCCAGCAGTTCTGGATTCAAGGAGACCTAGAGGCATTTGAGACACAACAGACTGTGGAGGGGCTGGCTTTGAGCCACCCGAGGAGAAGCTACAGGTAGGATCCGGTTTCGAGCATCCATCATGCAAATAAGGCAATGCTGGCCACGGATCATGAACCGCTCACCAGTTGTTTCCTTAATGACTTGCTAAATTTCCTCCACATCTTCCCAGAAAGTTGCACTCTTTGGAAAGTCCCCCAGCCCACACTGATAGCACGAGGATTCCTGACCCAAAGCCAAATCCTGGTTCTCAGAGCTTTGTGAGCAGACCTGCGTGTCTCTAAAGTAACTGAGCCATCGTGGGTAGTGCAAAGGCCTTAGCCAAACATGGAGCTGGTGGCTAGGACCCCCTGGAAGGCATCTTGGAGGTGCCAGAGTGACTGGAGCCCAGTGCATCTCTTTTAAGAAGAGGAGCCTTCGTCCAAATGAAATCTTAAGCAGGAGTCCAATGGAGAAGGCAAATAAGAGCACAACTGTTCATGTTGAAGCAGGAGTGGGGGGCACAGATATTCTCCACCTCAGCATTCCCTCAGACCCCCTCATCGCTCCTTAAGGTATTTTCCTAGAATCCCTGCAACTCCTCAGACTGTAGCTGAAATCCTCTGATCTGGTCCACCCCAGCCGATATACTTTACGGATAAGAACAAAGGTATAGAGCAGTTAGGGAAATGAACAAGTGCCACGATCTGAATTTTATGTTCCCCCAAAATTAATATTTTGAAAACCTCACCCCCAAGGTGATGGTATTGGTAGGTGGGGACTTTAGGAGGTGATTAGATCATGAGGACCAAGCCCTCAAGAATGGCATTAGTGCCCTTACAAATGAGGCCCCCAAGAACTGCCTTGCTTCATCTGCCATGTGAAAGTGCAGTGAGCATGTGCCATCTATAAACCAGAAAGTGGGCCCTCACCAGACCCTGAACCTGCTGTCAGCTTGATCTTGGACTTTCCAGCCTCTAGACCGTGAGAAATAAATGCTTGCTGTTTATCAGTCTCTCAACTAATGATATCTTGTTACAGCAGCTCCAATGGACCAAGACATCCCACAGCTAGGACACACTAGGACCAGAACTCAGAGCTCCTTATACTCAACCCATGCTCAGGCTGTCACATGACTCTATTTTGGCTTCAAAGGGGGAAAATTCTCTCATTGCTGGCTACCTTTGTTTGTGCAGTTTTTGATCACAATGCGTAACAGTCAGTTGTCTAAATGCATCTTGTTCTAAAATGTCCTTCACATGCAGCCAAAGAGAATATCATCATTCAATATTGGCATCAAAGGGAGGATGAGGAAAGACAAGATGAACTGTGGTATAGCATCAAAAAGTAATGTACACCCTTATCTTTCAAAGTATAAAAGGGGGTTATATGTGAGATTTCCCTTTGCCTAGAAAGCTCTCACTCCTTAATCCTTGCCCATCCGTGGGTCTCCTGTTTTCTTTCATACTATCTCCATGTGACCTCCTCCATGAAGCCATCTGAGGGGCATGTCCAAGCCATAGTATGCCTGCATTTCTCCCCACTTGTTACTTCCTTAAATGTAGAATTAGGGATCTGTGCATCAATATAGCATCTTAAAGAACAAATTTTGCACAATAACTGAGTGGATTTCTTTAATAACCCTTCAAGTTTCAGAAATGTGTTGCCCACTCTGAAGCCACATTTTCCTTTATTCTCATAGAATTCTAAAATCTCATCAGTCTTGAGTTTGAGTCCTAGCTCTGCCACCTTCTATGTATGTAGCCTTAGCCAGGTCTCTTAACCTTCCTGCAAGTATCTGCCAGTATTTTGTTTTCTATTAGACAATAATCTGTTATTCATAATTATCTCACCAGCACAGTGCTCAGCAAATGTTTGTGCTGGTCATGATTGCCTAAGAGTGACTAAGTGAATAAATCAATGAATTAATGAACAAATATTCGCACAGTAAGGGACTTTAACATTCATCAGACACAACCTCCCATCCAATTCAGACTGTGTCATTTAGAACACTCCTGCAGAATGGTCTTGGCATTCACTGGAGCATGCTCACTGACTCACCACTGCCCACTGCCCACTGTGGGGGGATAGATAATTAGGCCCAAAGTTGCACAGATATGCTCCCATCTTTTTCCAGCCAAACATCTTCCCTTACTCTGACTTCCCACACTGTGGGCACATGGTAGATGCTCACCCTTTCATCCTTTTAACAAACATTCCTTGAGGGCCTTGTTTACTGCATTAGGAGAACTCTGGATTTAGGCTGAATATATAGAGGCATTCATGTTCTTATGGGGCTTACATTGTAGCCAGAGGCAGACATTAAACAACAAAGTGAATAATTAATTATTTAATGATAATTATAACAAGCACTTTGAAGTAGAAGTACAGGGTACCATAGAGGAAGAGTAACCAGGGATCCTTAGTACCCAGTAAAGTGGATCAAGAAAGGATTCAGCTGAAGAAATGATGGGAAGAAAGGGGCGAAGGTACTTTTTAATATACTGAGAAAGTCACTTCTTAATCCTTCCTGAAAAACCTCCTTCATGTTAAGGTTCTTTGTCACCAATCAATGATTATTCATAGATTCATGAAATATAAACAAGTCCAGGCTCAAATCCTGAGCCCATTATTACACCTTTGGCAAGTGTCTCCATTCCCCTACGGTTCTATTCCCCACCTGTAACACGAGGAAGGTAAAAGTAGCTACTGTAGGGGATTGCTATGGAAATTAACTGCGAGGTGCCTCTATAATGCTCAGCACAGTGCCATCGTAGGGAGAGTGTTAAAAAACGGTGCCCATTATTGTGGTCATGATGAATATCCAAGTGCTTTATATTCAGGCAAAAAGTAGAAGTTCAGAACTGTCAAGGATGTCACTGTGGCCACTCACCTAATTGAAGGCAGAGATAGTACTCAGCCACAGGGCTCCCTAACCCAATTCTCTTGACAGAAAATGAGGTTTTTCACCTTTTTATATTTCATAATCAGAAATAAAAGCGTATGTAAACTAACACTAACATTTTTCTTAGTGTCCAGCCGTGATCATATGGAAATTTCAGAGGGTGAGCTCAAGCTTGAGAAGAAAAAAAAATTCACTTTTTAAAATAATTAACTTATAGGTCTTTATTGGGCAAGGCTGTAGGCCCAGGATTGTTCTGAAAGTTGAATGGGACACAAGGAAATAAGACAGCCCTCTTTTCTCGGTGCTTTACCGTCTAGTTGAATTTCCCCCATGAAAAGGCCAACAGCATGGATTCTTTTAGGATGGAAGAATTAAGACTTAAAGACAATGTTTTCAAACATTCTCTGGAGACCATGGCCCAAATATTTCTGATGACTGCTTTACAGGAAAAACCTCTACTTTTAACCAACTACTCACTTTAGAACTCATCTATATTACTTAAACCAACAAAATAATTTCCACTTTGATGTTAGAAGCATCGGTAGCATTTAACCTGCAGTTTTTCAGGACATTGACCATCACAGGAAAGTAATTTCTCTCTACTTAATAATAACCTACTAATAGAAACTAATTTTAGGTAGGTCAAGAAACAGGCATTCTGAACCAAATAAACACCTTGATGTTAGCCAGGCTTCCTGAAACGATCACACACTAAAATCTATTCATTGGCCTTTCAATAAACAGTTCTTGAGCACCTACTAATAATAGCCAACCTTAATGAGGGCTTAGCATGGCCAGGCCCTTACGTAAACCTCAAAACATCCCTACGAGGCAGGAACTATTATTATCCCCATTTGACAGAAGAGAAGATAGAGTCGCAGAGACAGCAAGTATTTCCCCAAGTCCACACAGCTAGGCAGTGGGAGCATGAGGCTTCGCCCAGGCAGTCTGGTGCCAGAGTCCCTGCTAGCTGTGATGCTGCTGACAAGCAAGTATTTGCTGGATGTTGCCAGAAATGCAAACATGGTACTCAGTGGTCTCTGACCTTGAGGAAATCACAGCACCAGGATGGAACTAGACACACCAATGACACCAATAAGGGGAGCATGTGAGTAAATACTGAGCACTCACATGTGCAAGGCAGAGACCAGCTGCTCTCCTCACACCTCACATCATCCCCCCAGTGATGCAATGCGGGATTATTGTTTGCCTGCTATACCAGTGGGAAAGGCAGGAATTTAGAGACAAAGGATAACCAGACTTATGTGAAGCAGTCTGTCATGATTGGAGACAAGATTCTTGGTCAATCCTGTCCCTGTTGGAATCAAACATGCTTCCTGTCTCAGTTGATGCCTGCTACATTACAGGATGGCCAAGGAAACCTCTAAAGTGGTCTTGCATACATACGGGACAGCGTCTTGCTCTACCTGGAGAGGACACGAAGCCTTCAGAAAGAAAATAGTATGATAATGGTATTGGAAAGGGAGATAGGGAAAAATCAAAGAGGAATTTTCCAGACTGAGAACATATATATGTATTCACAAAAGCACAGAGATGAGAAAACGTTTGCACTCTCAGGAACAAATTCTGGCTCAGGATAACTTGAATGTAGGTTACGGAGTGGTGGGGAGGGACAGGAGGTGAGGCTAGGAATGTTTGGGGGACGAAATATTGAGGGAGCTTGTAGGACATCCCACTGGAGTTCATGCTAGAGGCCTATGAGAACTGACTCATGGCTGCGCATTGTGTTCAAAGCCTCCAGACAAGAGATATCCATGACTACTCTAATTGTTTTGCTCTCTTTTGTCTAGTTAACTAATTTTACACACAAAATATTTTGCAGAGTATTTGAAAAGGTTTTTGTCCAGCATAATTTTCCACTGAGATCCTCAAAGACAGGGACTATGTCACGTTCACTTTTACAATCCTGACGCTTTGCGTTCTGCCTGCACAAGATACACGTTTGGTAAAAGACTGCTAAGTAAGTGGACAGGTAGACGGATGGATGGATTGATGCATGGATAGATGACTGAATAGATTAATGAGCAACGAAGCGAAGTAATAAATTTATGGTGGAGTGGCATTACATGTACACAGAGTCACTAACTAGTTACAGGTCCAGTGACAGCACTAAACATGTGCCTCTCTCCACAGTTCCCAATGACTGGAATTTCTGTCACATGAAATAATGTATTTCATTCTATAGTAAACAATAAGATTTAAAATGAAAATATTCTGAAGAATTCTTCAACGAATTTTGAATTGATTGTTGAAAATAGGAGCAAGTAGATCTGAATTCACACTAAGATGCAAATGATTGATCCTGGACCGCTTCCTGACAAGGTGTTTGAATAGGAAGGGAAGCAGAAAATGAATTCTGAGTTTGTTAACTCCTTCCATTCCGTCAGTAAGGAGCTTCAGAAGTTCCTAGCCCGGGCGCAGTGGCTCACGCCTGTAATCCTAGCACTCTGAGAGGCCGAGGGGGGCAGATTGTTTGAGCTGAGGAGTTCAAAACCAGCTGGAGCAAGAGCGAGACCCTGTCTCTACTAAAGATAGAAAGAAATTAATCAGACAACTAAAAATATATAGAAAAAATTAGCCGGGCATGGTGGTGTGTGCCTATAGTCCCAGCTACTCGGGAGGCTGAGGCAGAAGGATTGCTTGAGCCCAGGAGTTTGAGGTTGCTGTGAGCTAGGATGATGCCACGGCACTCTAGCCCGGGAAACATAGTGAGACTCTATCTCAAAAAAAAAAAAAATCCTTCTTCCCCTGGCCTAATATAGCAGGTTAGCTCATGAGAAAGGAAAACTTCTTCCAATCTGCTGGAATCAATACAGTTCTCCCAAGATGGAGAACTTAACACATCGCATTAATATTGGCTAAAAGAGTTACAATAATTGGCCTTTTTTTTTGTTTTTGTTTTTGTTTTCTGAGACAGAGTCTCGCTCTGTTGCCCAGGCTAGAGTGCTGTGATGTTAGCCTAGCTCACAACAACCTCAAACTCCTGGGCTCAAGCAATCCTCCTGCCTCAGCCTCCCAAGTAGCTGGGACTACAAGCATGCACCGCCATGCCCGGCTAATTTTTTCTATATATTTTTAGTTGTCTGGCTAATTTCTTTCTATTTTTAGTAGAGACAGGATCTCACTCTTGCTCAGGTTGGTCTCTAACTCCTGAGCTCAAATGATTCTCTCGCCTTGGCCTCCCAGAGTGCTAGGTTTACAGGTATGAGCCACCACACCCGGCCAATAATTGGCCTTGTTTAATGGTTATATCTGATCAAAACTTATGAAGTCTCTAAATTATTGTTCTTCATTTCCATTGTGTGAATGTAAACTAACTGATGTGGAGTCAGCTGTTTATTTCATTGTGAATAAGACTTAATACCTCCCCTTATCTTAATACTCTCAAGACTGTTATTGCTTAGGGATGATTTGGGGAATGACCAGGCATATTGTCCTTGAAATTAAACTCGCTTTTAAAGCAAAGCAAAAACGTTTTGGAATTAAAAATTTGGAAACTTTCTGGAACTTACAATAACTATTTAAACATTAAAAGAGTAAATATATATGTTCACTAAGTCCAAAAACAAATTTATATTTGCAAAACCAAAATCCTCTCAACAGTTCTGAAAGTAATTTTATTTATTACTTTGCTTTCATTTGATTGTTTTCTTAATGAATGGTTTTACTCTTAAAGAAATGACATTTTACAAAATACTAATAGTGCCTTATATTTGTATGGCAGTTTCAAGTAGTGAAATGACTTTAACTTAATTTTTATTTTAGCTGAGTCTCAGAAAAAACTTTGTGAGACAACGAGAATACCCCATTTTACAAATAAGAAAACTGAGGTCACGCTGCTAGTAAGTGGCAGCGTCAGCATTCAAATTGCAGCTCCAGTTTAATAACAAACCATAAGTATTATTGGACCGTAAGTACTAACATTTCCATAAAGAACGCCTTAAAAATCACTTCAGGCATGCCACAAGGTGAAATAGAAGCACATTTATTTCTCAGCAGCTGTATTTAAAGTCAAAAAGGGAGGTCTCCCCTTCATGAAATAAATAGGAACAAGTAGGAATATCAGCTCCTCTAGAAGAATCAATGGTTACTGCCCAGGTGTCTGGGCTCCGGGAAAAGTGGTTTCATTGAGTATGTAAGGCAACTGCAGCAACCTGATAAAACATGACAGCTTTAAACGAGTCATTGTGATTTATCAAATCATTGATCCATAAAGTAAAAAATCCCTCTAAAGTAGAACTCGACACAATAGACTATAAAAATTCTGTGAGACATGTCAGGGTTTATCACATTAATGGTGTTCTACATTTAATCGATAAGACTAAAGCAAATTTTAGAGACATGCTAATATTCAGGAAAGAAGGGACCAGTGATCATGGCATGAGGCGGTAGGGTGCTAGCCCTGCAGTCCTAAAGAAATGTTCCCTGTGGTTCCATCTGAATAACCCATGACCTGCTTCTGTGTGATGATCTTAACTTTGCTATGTGTTTACTCAGGGTTCTCCAGAGAGACAGAACCACTGAGTGAGAGAGAGAGAGAGAGAGAGAGAGAGAGAGAGATGAAAGGAGATTTATTAGGGGAATTGGCTCACATGATTATAGAGACTGAGAAGTCCCACCATAGGCCACCTGCAAACTGGAGAAGCAGGGAAGCTGGTACCATGGGTCGGCCCAACTCAGAAAGCCTCAGAACAAGAGAAGCCAGTGTTGTCACTGTCAGTCTGAAGTTTAAGGCCCAAGAACCCAGGGGGCTACTGGTGCAAGACGAAAGGCCAGAAAATCTGGAGTTCTGATGCCCAAAGGCAGAAGAAAGGTGTCCCAGCTTCAGAAGAGAGAGAGAGAGAGAGATGCACAAATTCACATTTCCTTTGTCTTTTTGTTCTGTCTGGGCCCCCCAATCAGATGGTGGCTGCCCACGTTAAGGGCACATCTTCCCCACTCAGTCCACCTACTGACAGGCCAATCTGCTGCAGAAACACCTTCACAGAGATTCCCCAAAAATAATTCTTTACCAGTTATCTAGGTATTCCTCGATCTAGTCAAGCTGACACCTAAAATTAACCATCACTCTATGTGTCTGTCTCACTGGCAGTTATATTTTGAGGAAGTGGATCTCTATCCCTCATACAAAATATGTGATATTCTGTGACTTGGTAAAGTAACAAGTGACTTAACATGACTTAACAGCTCCAATAAAATAGTATTTAAAAGCATTAACATTGATAGTACAGAAAGGGTCAGTCCCTTGCAATCACAAAATCTGAGAGCATTTCTCAGTAGCAAAGAAATGAAAGAGGAATCACAACAAACAAAGTATGGTTAAATAAATCTTGACTGAAGGAGGGGAAATGGGTCCTTAAGAAATCCTTGTCTTTGGTTGAAATTATATCAGTGGGTCACTCTCTCCCGTCACCTTTAAGCCATTTCATTGACAAAGACTTTCTCTTCCATGATGCTATGATTAACTTTGATGGATGATGCTTATTCTTCACTCAGTACTCTTTTTTTATAAACTAATTCAAGAAAGAAAAAAACATTCCAGGAATATACACCATCCCTCTCTTTTAATAATATATTGAATTGTTTAAGTATTTTAGAAGTTTGGCTTTTCATTTTAAAATCTAATGAGGAATTGTTGTTTCTCCCTTTCTTTCTTTCCTTCCTTCCTTTGCTATTAGATTTAATCATAAATCCAACAAGTAGGGTGCAGCAAACTAGGCAAACACACCAGCAGAGGTGAAGGTAGGGGGAGCTGAATGGCCCAGCTCCAAGTATCAGAAACTGAGTGACAAGGACATCCATGTAGGAAAGCTACCTAGCGTGGTGTGTTAGAGCCTAGAGCAGTGAGAGGGCATCCCCATGAAAGGGTGATCCAGCACAGGCTTTCAGAGCCCGGGGAGAGTGGGAGAGCACACGCAGGGCAGAGAGTAGAGTGTCAATGGAAGCTTGGCCGCATATGTGGGAGGGGTGATGAAATTAACAAATATATTCAATATAACTGGAGAGCTGAGTTTCACACTGTCAGAGAAGAAAGCTACAAATATTGAAATGAGGGGCAAAAAGAAAAAACAATAAACTCAGTGGTATTGGACTGAAACTGGAAGAATTGGTATGAATTAACGGATTTCAGTAAATATAGACATATAAGTAAGAAGGAAATATATGAGTGTATGTATGCACATTATCATATATTCCTTAGTTTTTGTCCTCTGACATAGTGTAGAAGCAGTGACACCTCAACAGCAGTGAGCACATTTAGCACCCAAATCTTGGCTTCTAAATAATATTCTCACTAAAAGAAACAGGACTCCCTAGCAAAATGACCAATTCCAGGATAGGACAGAAAAGTACAAAATGAGCCTAGAATACACCATGATGCTAGAAAGTCAGGAAATGTTTAAAGAATGATGGAGACATGTCAAAAGATTAGAGATTCAAGCAAAGTCACTCTTACAGTAACAATTTGAGCCTTAGAATAAATAATGATAGCAATGAATTTTAGTCCGTTAAATAAGTAGACCACAGATCTGTAAAGATATAAAGAAAGAAATGAGTAACTTGAAAGTCTGAAGACAAATGAGATATGTGCAATGCTTTAAAGTATCTCACCATGAAATACTTACTATTTCCTAAGGAGGAAAGAGTAAATCTGACTGTGAAGAAACCTGGCAGACATCACCTTAGCCCAGTTATCAAAGTGAACATCTTCAGTAATTGGACAAATCACAGTCATGTACCACAGACAGCATGCAATGAGAAGAAAACAGCGTCACCTCTGAGATATCCCTGCGAAAGATGCATGAATTTAATCATGAAATAAAATCAGACAAATCTGAATTGAGAGACAGGCCACAAAATAACTGGCCCATGAGTTTCAAAAGTGTCAAATTCGTGAAGTTCAAGGAAAATCTGTGGATTTTTCCAAGCCTACGGAGGCTTAAAAGACATGGCAACTAAATGCAGCCCATGGTCCTAAATTGGATCCTTCTGCTATTAAGGACATAGTTGGGACAACGGGAAAAACCTGATGGCAGTAATATATCAATGTTAATTTCCTGGTCTGAGTGGTTGTATTTTGGTTATGTGGTAGAGTGTCTTGGTTTGTAATCTATTGAGATATTTTGGGGTAGTGGTGCATCACGTTGGCAATCTGCTTTCAGATGGAGGGGGAAGGGTGAGGGGCGAAAATTCTTTGTACTTTTCTCCCAACTTTCCTGTAATTTTAGGATAGTTTAAAAAAATGTTTAAGCTTAATGCTTGTTGTAAATAGGGGAAATCATTCAATAGACTGTAGTTCATTTGGCTTCATAGAATCATAAAAAGGTATCTGTGAAACTTCTTGTTTTCCCTCTCTGGGCATTTCCATACAAATTTGACCATAAAACAAGCATATCAAACCAAAAAAAGGAAAATACAACCCCTTTCCTTTGTACAGTGAGATTTAAACATGTGTATAAATTTTTTAAAACATTTGATTCAATAATTAAATTTCACTGATAGCATTTGTCTAGTTATAGCAGTGACCGATAACTGGTAAAAATAAAGTTGCAGATTGTCATTCCAGCTTGCCAAAACTGAGATGGATGTTCCAGAATGGTGTTTCCTCCCTCAAACAGTTCTGCTTATGCTAATGTT
The DNA here is from genome assembly GCA_963575035.1 of Avahi laniger. Classification (NCBI taxonomy): domain Eukaryota; kingdom Metazoa; phylum Chordata; class Mammalia; order Primates; family Indriidae; genus Avahi; species Avahi laniger. The sequence goes on from CAUYSK010021513.1 coordinate 23,549, forward strand.
ATTTCAGCTCATATGTGATTATGGTTCACCATTTTTTCAGTTGTTTTTTATTTCTTAAGCAATTACAATTAACTGGCACAAGTCCTGTTTATAAGAGGCAATGTCATGCAATGAGACAAGACTGGACAAGAGGTAGGCGCTGGCTCTGACATAATCTAACCATGACTTTGGATAAACACTTAACCTCAATATGTCTCAGTTCCACTTATATAAAATTAGAGTACAAAGCTAGACAATTTCTAATGTTCCTTTGAACTTGTCTTAATGTCTTCTTCATTTGCATTTAAACTATTGTCTTAATTAAATTGCAATGAACAACTTTAATTTCCTTTCATTTTTTCACAGTGCCCAGCATAGTTTTATTGTATTTATTTACTTATTTATTTATTTTGCTTATCATAAGACCACATAACCACATAACTTGTCAATAAACTGTCAGTATCTTATCTTAAACTTGTGGAAACTTTCTATAATATAGGGCAAAAATTATCCACTATAAGCAAACATGTTATTTCTGTGTTGTTTCAATTCATGGTTCTAATTTTGCAGCTGCTAAAAAAATGCATTCTTTAGTGGGAGTGATAAAGGCCTGCTAAATTTCAACTGTCTCTGTGTTTGTCTTTCAATATGCACATCTGAGGACCAACCCCAGTAATATGAATCATGTTAAAAATTCAAGCTATTTATAGGATACCCATGAATCAGTAATCATAGAAACATATGTATTATAGAAGAAGTGATAGAATCTATAAAATGTTGAATTTCTATAAAACATACATTTGCTACTTCAGGATATTCCTGGATTATTTTGCTTATTAAGGCTTTTCTTAGAAATTAACAATTTAAGATATTAAATATTGATTTAGAACAAATGAGCTTTGAATTGTTGCAAGTATTTAAATTTTTAATGTTTCTTAATGTATATAATTTGTGCCCATTATTTCATTATGTGAATTATTTGCAGAATATAGGCTTTTAACAATGTGGTGAAATGGATAGAAGGTTGCTAAGTAAAATAATCCATTCCTCATAAGTTAACTCTCTTTGGTGTGGAACATCAAAAATGAAGAGCTCTTGGGTAACATTGGATAAAATATTTTTTTAAATTAGGTATTTACTCTTCTATGAAGAGTCCACTTGATACAAGTGGATTTTTAAAAATCCAACATTCCATAAATGCCAAGAGTTTTTATGGGCATTAAGCTGACAGGGACACAAACACACTGGTAAAATTTCAATGATAATTCATATAAATAGTAAAGTGAGGGGGCAGTGACACACACCTGTAGTCCCAGCTAGTTGGGAGGCTGAGGCAGGGGGACTGCTTGAGCCCAGGAGTTTGAGGCCAGCCTGGGCAACATAGCAAGACCCACCTCTAATATAAATAAATGAATAAATGCCAAAGTTACCTAAAGAATTTGCACATTAAGTTAAAGCACAGAAGTGTGAGAGCTCCTCTGAAACAGATTGGTTTTATAAAAACAAAGACAACTTAAGAAAATTTAAAGTAATTGGCTCCCAGTATCCAAATTTCATTTATGTATTTTTATTTAAAAAGATATAAAATCCTGAGCTGGGCACAGAGGCACACACCTATAGTCCTAGCTACTTGGGAGGCAGAGAGAGGAGGATGGCTTGAGCCCACAAGTTTGAATCCAGCCTGGGCAACATAGCACGACCCTGTATCTAAAAATAAATAAATAAATAAATAAATAAGACATAAAATCCTTATAATCATTAAAAGAAAAACAATACTTTTTCATTAACAGATGAAAGAACCATCATAAATAACTTTTTAAAGTACTTGGGAAATTTATGCCCTATTAATTCATCTCAAGATATATTATAGCCAAAATAGTCATCAAAATATAACCAGTCATATTAGCACAACAGAACAAACTCCTGCTCTCTGGGAGGTAACATTCTAGCTACTTACTCAGAATTCTAACTACATATATTAATAATATATTAAATTTTCTAAAATAAAATCCTCAAAGTGTGATAAATCAGATGTAAAGAAAAGATATTCATAATTACAAGTTGCTATGGTTATTGAAATACTGGCGAGTTAAGGCTTGATAAGAAGAAATAAATCCTGACATTAAATTCCCTAATGCGTGACACGAGGTGATCTAATCTCTCACATGTGGGAGTTCTCGTGCCCCAGAATCTTGAAGAATTTTATAGCTTGGTTACTGATTCTCAGCAAAGGACTCCCAGAGGTATAAGCAGCATTTTCATTTTTCAGGGAAAAAAATTAAGATATAGAATAGTTAATGAAGAATATTCACATGTTAAATTATCATAACTGCAGGGTTGAGAGGTTTTTTTTCCTGCGGGGAAAGGGAGATCCATTTTTCCCCGTGACAATTCTGCAATATGAATTAACTAAAGAGTTTAAAGCGATTGGAAAAGGCTTAGATATTTTTAAATACTTGCAATCCCTGGGAAACCACACAAATGTAGACAGATCCTATAAATCCCAGACACGATTTGCAAAGCATGGAAATAAGACCAGAAACAATACAATACAGCATACTTGGCTTGGGAACCCAGTTCTGCCTTTTCATGTCTGTAACTGCAGCGACAAGCACAGGACCCAGCACGTAAGAGGTGCTTTCTAAATATTGGTTGAACCAATAAATTAATGAACCTTAATCTCACATATGTAGTCTTTTTCTTTTGAAAAATCTGAACGGAATTCCTTGTGCAGTGTCTGACTCAGCAGCTGGCATTTCCCTTTATGTTCATCCTCAAGCTTTATGCTTCTCTGGATTTGCATAAACTCCTCTGGCCCTACCGGCTACATAAGCACAATGTGACCAAGAAGATGGACATTCCATTCTTTGACCATTTAGGGAAAATATGACTGTTTAATTTTCCTTGCCCTTTGGGAACCCAATTGAAAACATTTGTAGTCTTTTTCCTCTGCAAACCAACAGATTTTAGTTCACACTTAATAGAATGTGTTAAAGATTCTATTTTTACATGATTCATAATGCTAATGAATTCATCAATTCCATTATCACACATCTTCCTGTAAATGTCAGACAGGATGTAGCTGACAAGGTCATCACCATTAACATATAAGTTCATGGATGTACACATTTGTTTTTGATGGGGGAGTCATCTGTGGCCAACCTTTGACTTCCTAAGTTTCTGTTACTTGAATGTCAATAATTGTATACAATTTTCACATTACTCTGTCACTATATGTCAAAATTTCCAATCTGTGCATGTCTTTATGTACTTAAATGTATATCCTTTACCACTTTGTAAACAAATGTCCTTTTTCTGAAAGTGTTTTATATCCTTTTACTTTAACATTTTTCTATATTTATTGTCACGTGGGACCAGTGAGTGTTTTCACACAGTCTCAGTGGAAGCTGCCTAGAGGTTGCGGCTGAGTGAGGGATTCTTACGCACAGGTGGTTTATTGAGGGAGTATTTCAGAAGAAACTTGTAAGGAAGTGAGAGAAGCAGAATAGGGCAGGGGAAGAAGTGAAGCCAACACGTGGATTCAGCTGATATCTAGCTTCAGCCTAATCCGTTTAGGAACAGGATGACACCACAATAATCGTGCCACCTTGAGGCAAAGGGGGAGAACTTTCATACCAATCAGTTAATTGGGCGTACGCCCAGGCAACTTCCAGTGAGGTGGCCCAGGCTATGGAGGACAGTTCTCCATAGCTGCCGGCTTTTAACAGCCAACACTCACAGCAGCCAGGAGGTGGGCGCATACGCCTCCTAGAAGGATTCTTTTCTGATGTTTAACTTTACCAAAGGGAAGATAGACCCTCCCATGGATTGATGGTCCAGTATTATTGTCTTAGCAATATATGTATTCATCATGTTTCCAGTATGTGAACATATTACTTTAAACAATAAAACTGCAGAAAGTTGGGTACCCATCACTAGACAACTAAAGACTTATAAAGTAGCCGGGCGCGGTTGCTCACGCCTGTAATCCTAGCTCTCTGGGAGGCTGAGGCGGGAGGATTGCTTGAGCTCAGGAGTTCGAGACCAACCTGAGCAAGAGCGAGACCCCCGTCTCTACTAAAATTAGAAAGAAATTAATTGGACAACTAAAAATATATAGAAAAAATTAGCCGGGCATGGTGGCGCATGCCTGTAGTCCCAGCTACTAGGGAGGCTGAGGCAGA
>CAUYSK010021518.1:0-19577 GCA_963575035.1 Avahi laniger
AGAATAACTAAATTATGAGCTTGTGTCTAATGAAATACATGGGATTAAGAAAAATTCCATGAATACTTTAAAAGTACATTTGTGCATATAGAAGTTTAAAAGGTTAAATGAACTTATACCTACAAAAGTGATTATTGCACAGGACACACATTGAACAGAAATCTAATTTATAGGATTCATTGTTAGTTAAAAGAGATTTTTCATACTAGAAAGGCCATTGTTTTTTCAGCAAAAACCATTAAATTTTTTTACTTGATTATATTTATTCTCTGATTAATTAATTTACATGTATATAAAAACATGAAATGAATTAAATTTTAACATTTGATCAAGTTTCTTTTATATAATATTCAATATTTTTTTACAGCTCCAATATATTTAGCATGGCATAGCAAACAGGATTAAAGGCACAAAAGCTATTTCTGAAGCTCAATCAGCATTTTTCCCACATTGGCATTCATTGCACTTTTATTTTCAACCTGGCATAAATTGAAATTTAAGCGTATACATTAAGGACGATTAATCATACTAGTTTAGTGTTTTCCTATATCTTGATCTATGACAGTCATCTTCTGTATTCATAACTTCTGTGAGATATTTCAAGAGCTGAAAAAGTAATTTTAAACGTTGGGGCAAAATTTGAGATTTCCACAGCTGTGTATCAGAAAAAAAATACCTTTCCTTAATAGTGGAAAATGGTTGCACTTAAAAAATGATAATTTCAGAAAATGTTTCATATTTTTTTCCCAAAATTTAGAAACAGACAGCAAATTTGACAGAACATAATGATAGTAAGGGTCCAATGTATGCAAGGCTTAACTTAACACAAAACATTTTTGAAAGTATTTCTCCTGAATGTTTGCTTCAGACATAAATGTTTTACACTATATAGAGTATAGAAAGAAAAATGACTCCAACTCTGAACAAATGGCCATAGATTTAATCTCAGAAAATCAGTCATTTTATTATTATAAATAATATTTCTGAGGACTAGCTGTTGTCTGGGATCTAAGAAGGAAGGAGGTAGAAAAAAAGACAAAGTAATGTCTAGCTGACCCTGATTCTTTGTCTAAGTAGTTTATTAATGGCTATTATAGCTGTCTGTTTTTACATATACCTTATAATCCATTAATTCACTTTGAATAAACATGCGTTGACCTACATAGCTAAATTTGTCAGAATATTCAATCTGCATTGTTCACGTAATGTGCATTGATAGTCTGAGATTCATTAATTCTATTGTTAAGAGGCAAAAGAGTCAAATTTTAGATCAAATGCCATATCTCACTTATGAACTTATGGGTGCAAGTCACATATATATTTTATGTGAGTATGTATATACACACACAAACTGTAACCAAGATTTCAAGAACTTAGAAATACAAGAATAACTCTTTAAAATATGGTCATTAAACAAAATACAGAAGGAATTGAGTAGAAATGTGCAAAAAACTTTGCTAACATGAAAAAAGAATCAAAGTTTTTACCTGAAACATTATAGTTGTTTTTTAATACAATTAAGAAATTAAAACTGACAACTTTTAATGTATTTACAAATTAAGGTAAATCCTATTTTCATAAAATTTCAAAACCAAAATACACACAAATAAACGAAAACTTGATTGTGTTAGCCTTTTTATTTTCAATAGTAAATGCTGAAAGAAAACATTGGTTTTGAGAAAAATGCAATTGAGAAAATGTGCTTATAGGCTGAGAATTCTATATCTATCCTCAGATAATTTATATGTGAAGGCCAATAGGAATTTATTATTAGATATATAAGGAATAAGAATATATATTTATATTACTATATATATACCTACATTAATATATTTTCCAATTATATCAGATATAGATATATAGACATATAGATAAAGATAATGTATGTTTACATTAATAATGAAACTATGAGAAAGATGAAATAACACTGAAAATCCTATTGAAAACACAGAATATGTGGGAGACAAGCATTAAAAATACATTGATATAGGTCTTTTGGAATGGGTGGAAAAACTTGATTGAAGAAAACTAAAGCAAAGAAAAAATGTTTTAAAGATATAATATTACAATATAATTTAAATATTATTACTTTTAGTGTTTTATTAAAAATATTACTATTTGTTACTAAAAACCCAAATGAAATTTACATAGTCTAAAATGAGAGATATATAGTAAGAACATGTGAAATTCCTCATCTTAAATAGCAAGAAGTAAATATATATCATTTTTGTGTCTTTATTCACTAATAAGACAATATTATTGATGTAAGACTGACCACATGTATCAGATATGCCATCTATTTTTTTTTTTAATTTCCTTTTCTGACCAAAAGTACAATATTGTGGCTAAGAACATAGAATCTGGAATCAGTCAACATGAGGGTTCAAACCCAGCCTAACGTTTGCTAGAATTTGTCATCGTTTTTAATTCTATGCTATAGTTTCCTCGCCTGTAAAAGGATTATAATATATCCACCCATAGGATCCTGATAATGATTCATTTAGTTTAATTAAGAAAAGCCTTTGGAACAGTACCCAGTACATAGAAACCTTATGTAAGTATTTTTTGTTGTTATTATTGCTAAAAGAAACAAAAGATCTCAGGTTGTGCATATTTATAAGAAATAACTTTAAACAAAGAAGATGCTAAAAATTAAAAATAAGAGTTTGGAAAAATACATATGAGTCAAATAGGGAAATAGAGAGGAATATAAATATTAATATCTAAAGAAATTACATACCTATGAGAACTAAATGGAAATAAGAAGGTGAGTAAAAGTCAGACTAATATTCATAATAAGGATTTATGAATCAAGATTCTCTGTATATTTAAATATATGGTAATAACATCTATTTTAAAAACAGTTGGAAATTCAAAGAGTAATGGACAAATACATAAATGTAAAGGGAGATTTAAACACAGCAATATTGGTCTTTGAGCATGATAGATTAAATGGATAAAAGTAAAGATATAGAGGATTTGAATAATTTAATAAGGTTGAACTTTGCTTATATATCTTTGATGTTTGTATTCTATCACAAATATACCTCCTTTCCATTCAAATGTCCCTAAGAAAAATTGCCTAAAGAATTACAAGCTGTATATCCCAACAGGAACAAAAACCACACTCAAATTTTAATGATTTAAAGAGGGTTCATTTACAGAGTGACTATTTGCAAGGGTGGGAGTGGGGTATATGAAACTACAAGGAATGCTGCAGTAACCTAGGGTGGGGGCAGCAGGCACATGAGGACAGCAGAAAGGAGAAGTCACCAAACCATGAAGGATGACTGGAGAGAGGTAGCTGAGCAGAGTGGAACATTTGAAGGACCCAGGCAGGCACCAACAGCCCCTCAGGAAGGGATGCAGGGAAACAAACACCTTGACTTTACTTGTCCCTTTTCCTTCATTGCTCTGTTGTGGCTTACCAATGGACAAAATCAACTGGAAGCCAGAAAACTGAGAAATTCACGGATATAATTCCAAATAGGTCAGACCTGTAGACAGAAAGCAGCAGGGAGAAGGTTAAGAATGAATCTGGAAAGACAAACAGAAGACATCTGGCAGAGAAACAACAAAAAAACTTTAGTAAATTCCAAAAACTATGAAAGGCTCACTCTGACTCCAATAAAATATAAGTAAAATTTTAATAACAAAATATCAAGTTAAAACAGTATATGCATTTTAATCAATTTATTTGCTTACCATCCCTTCTTGCAACTCATTCTTTCTTCCCATTTTATAGTTCCTTTAGTAGTTCTTTCTAGAAGACTATTTTAATGCTAAATTTAGTCATTACAGTAAAATGAAATGGTAAAAAATGAAATTAATTCAGGAAGCAAATATTAATATGATAGCAAACTTAAATAAATGTTGACTATAAAAATAGTAATTTGAAGGGTTTAAAAATGGAAAATTTCTACAATACTACACAACAATAATATGGAACATGGGATTAGGGAGCTCAGAGTTAAAGCATTTTAAGATGTTTACATTTGATAGGATAAAGATATTGATTAACCTCAAACATTGTTTATGTACCTTAAAAAATTAATGGTAACTGAAAAAGATTAGAATTAAACCAATATATGGGAAAAAAGAATAAATGGATAATCTTTCAATCAAATTGAAGGTAGGAAAAAAGAAAAAGAAGACAAACAAACATGATAAATATAAAATAGAAATAGATTAGAAATAAATTAAAATAGATAAAGATATTGAAGTAGCCTATTAAGGAAAAGATTGTCCAATTAAATTAACATTTTTTTTTTCAAAAGAAGATACACAAATGACCAACAAACATATGAAAAAATGCTCAACATCACTAATCAGGGAAATGCAAATTAAAACCACAGTGAGATACCACCTTACCCTTGTCAGAATGGCCATTACTAACAAATCAAAAAAACAGTACATAAAACAGTATATGTTGGCCCAGATGTGGAGAAAAGGGATATACACTGTTGGTGGGAATACCATTCAACCCAGCAATCCCACTACTGGTTGTCTACCCAAAGGAAAAGAAATCATTACATCAAAAAGACACCTGCACCTGAATGTTTATCACAGCACAATTCACAATTGCAAAGATATGGAATCGACCTGAGTGCCCACTAACTAATGAGTAGATAAAGAAAATGTGGTATGCATACACACACACACCAATATATACCATAGACTACTACTCAGTCATAGAAAAAAATGAAATATCTTTTCAGCCGCTTGAATGAAACTGGAGACCATTATCCAAAGTGAAATATCTCAAGAATGGAAAAACAAATACCACCTATTCTCCCTTATAACCAGTATGATAACTTTTACTGTGATAAAAATATGATAGTGAAAAGATCAGATTAATAATAGTGGTAACAGTGAGAGGGAGGGAAATCACATTGGAGAATGAACAAATGATTTTTCAATATAAAGTAAAACTGACTAAATGTTAGCATTTGTAACTGCTGAGTATTCAGTAATTGATATTTATTCCATAGCTCCTTGTGCATTTTTTTAAATTCTCCAATTTTTTAACACAGATAAAGAGGAGGTTTGCAAGGGTAGTAGTAAAGTATGGAGAGCAAAAGTGCTTAACACATATGCTTCCCAACTGACCATTTGTGAGATACACCACAAATATGAGATCTTGACAAAAAGATCAGACATTATGAAAGCGCAGAGTTGGTGGTAGTGCTCAGATTCTCAGGTAGTATGTTAATCTCTACCTCTGACATCAGCACTTGTAACTTTTTAAAATTGTTTAAAACTTCTCTTTGTTTCTCTTGTCCCTTACCGTATGAAAGACATTAAAATAGACATGAAAGTACTTGGACAAGAAACGATCCTGGGGAGAAAAGAGTATCCAATGGCATAGACGACTGCCTGAGAACAATACAGACAAACAAATAAACAAGAATTGTCTGGTCTTGAAGGATAGAAGGAGTCTTGAATTAAAATCTTAATATGGCCCTAGCAACCACAATAATAGCTTACTTAGCTATGGTAAGGGGTCACACTGGTTGTGAGTGGTAGCTGGGCACTGTAAATGGGTGAGATAGGGCAGGCTTTAGTAAAGGTGACTGACAGCCTCAGTGTAGGAGCAATGCCAGCGAGTGCAAGAGGCTGTGCTGAGCTGGAGAATAAGTGTTCCTTCTAAAGAATCAGCTCTAAACATCAGTTCTTTCTAAATACCAACTTAGCTCCAGTTGATATTTTTATTAAAAAAATGGTCTTGGTATTGCCATGGTTCTGGTTTCTTGAGAGTAGATAGGAATCCTGGTAGTTATGAGAAACCTCTTGATTTTTGAATGTTGGAAAAAAATGTAGATTTACAACATTGTGCTAACCAACACTGAAACCAAACAACCCTGGCTTTAGACTACCAATGGCCTACAGGCTTCCAGTATGAGACTGAGTCAACACAGAGCGTTTACCTTATGGTGAAGCTTCTGGAAGCCTTGGTCAGTGTTCCAGCACCAAAATCTCCCTTTTAACCAACTAGAATGGCTATCAGTCCAGAAAAATGACCTCTCTGTATGTCTAAATCATTGTGCAGGTATTTGTTTGTTTAGCACAGTGAGTGTTTCATGCCTGCTCTAACCATAACAATCGTCCTTGGACAGAACTCTTTGATCACTGTGACAGCATTCATCTTATTGAAAGATTTATACACAGAACTGGATTCTAGATATTATGTATAGAATCTTTTTTTACATGCCTGAAAGTCTTAAATTTATTCATGGCACTAGAGTCTAAAGTACATGTTATAAAATATTTGTTGAGTGAATATTTAAGTTTGAAATTAATCACCTTCTGGGTTACATTTTACGTAAGGATAAAGTTGATAAAAATCGTATGTGAAGAGATTTAGAATGAGAATGGTTCCCAGGTTTTACGCACAGTAATAGACTCCATGGTGGGAAAGAAGTTGAGTCAGGGTAGCATTTATGCTGAGCACAAGCTACAAACTACGAACGAGGAGCTGTGTTTTGTTTTGTGCACATGGTAATGTGGCCTCAGGGCTGGGTATGTATCATGGCACCTACACAGAAGGTCTGAAACGTTCTGTTAAGACTGGGGTACCTCTAAACCAGAAAAGTATCCTTATTGCAAGTCTTTCTAGCTAAACCAAATATCTCTTTGAGATCTTTAAAGCAAACCTTTTCTCTTCTTGTTCGTTTCATGTCTCTATTGTCCCCTTATTGTCAGCAACCTGATTTCACTGTACATACTTATCTTATCATGGGTTTTACATTGGATCAACAGAAAATCACATGGCTGTATGAAATAAGGACATTTCAATGTATTCATTTTTCGTGCAAAAGTATGAAAAAAAGTATGAAAAAAAAGAAGTTCAAGTAGAACTTCTTTTAAGTAAGCACATTAAAATATCATAATTTATTCTATGCATTAGACACCAAAGAGAACACTATAAAATAGAGGGAAAATGTTCTATAAATTACAGAAGAAAGTAAGTAAACAGGCAGTTTATCAACAATTATTACTAAGTATATTGGTATTCTAATCCTCTGGATTTCCCAAGTTGACATAACCATAAATTAAAATTTTTAAAATTAATAAAATCATATAGTTACTTTAAGAAAATAATCATTAATTGATAGTCCCAGATAGAAAAGCAAACGAGTCATAGTGAGTAGTCCAATTTCAATTTTAATTTACAGTCATGCATTCCTATCTTAAGCAGGGTTGAGCTGGTTGGTATGTGAAATGTCCCCTTAGTTGCAAATGTGAAGTAAAATGGTCACCATCACTGGAACTTTAGGCAACTTTTCACTATTGAATCAAGAATTAGGTTAGAGTTTGGTTGTGTAGGTTTAATAAATAAATGACTCACCTTTCTGTAAATGTTATATAATTAAATGATTTGTTACATACATGGTACATTCATTAACTTTATTATTTCGAGTTTGTGTTTGTTTTTAAAAACTAAAATCATCTGAAAGACAAAATAGTATTGAAAGACAAATTTAGGCACTACTTTCCTATGAAGGCACCATCATAGAGTGTATCAATAACACTTTCAGACTCCTGACAACATTGTGGTATGTACAGATGACAGGGACTTTTAGAAAAACTTATATAACTATATGTTTTGTACGTTAGAATAGTTTTGAAGAGCTGATTCACTAAAATTATAGTTGAATCAGTTTTATTACTGTTGTATCTAGTGGAAGAAACAGTAAAAATCAATCATTCAAAATATTAGTAAAAAAGAGCTACTCTACTTACTGGAGAAAAATATTCTGGCTGAATATTATGGTAAATATATTTTGTTTACAGTCCTCTAGACTAATTTTTTAAATATTTTTATTAATAGCATTCTATTTGGGCTAAAAATACATCAGTAAAAGGTTGTATACTTTAATGTGCAGTGGATATGTCAACATACAAATATTTAAAAATAAATAATACATGTTGATAAATTCCTTTTTTCTCTAATTCTTAATTTTTTTTATTTTTTAGGTAGAGCTTTATAAATAAAAATCCAGAATAACTCAGGTGGATTTCTACTGAACTGCCACTTTTTCAATATATGTTTTCAGAGTAGTGTGCATTACTAGGTTAATAAATTATTTTTATACCTAAAACTAAAAAAAAAATCTATAATTTGCTTCTAGTTTTCAATTTATAATGATTCATTACACAGTTATTTGACTACTTTACCTAGAAGACATCCAACTATTGACTTTTCAGTGCTTATTTTTCTTAAGATTCTCTACTGTCTCCAAGGGAATTGTACACAGTGCAGCTTCTTCTTGGAGTGATGCATGTGTTCTTTGGCAGTTAAACTTTCACTCAATTCTTAATACAACCAAAGATAGAGCTCATTAATCATACCCCAAAGCACAGAACTGTGTTTATAACTCTATAGTTTCAAGATAGTAAGTAGAATCTGTTATCTTTTATGTCCAAAAAGATTTACTCAGCTGGTCGTTATACAACTAGATCCATTAACTTACCTCCTGTTAACCATCACTTTGTATTTCAAAATCAATAGTTAATTTTAACACAGTTATGTGTGCATTAGAAGAGCAAACAGCAATAATATTGCTAAAATATTTAATAACCTAAAACTTTTAAAAAGATATTCATTTATTTTCAATATATTTAGAGAGGATTACATTTATGATCTTTTAAACAATATTTAACTTGACAAAAAGATTAACCTCTGAAGAACTCACAGTATTTTAATTTTGACTAAATGACTTATTCTTAAGTAAACTTATTAGTTTGTGTGTCTGTGTGTATACACATCTGAAAACTTTATTTTTAAAAGGAGCTGTTAAATATAATTATTTTAAAGGATTTTTATTCTCCTAGTGAGTATATTTGCTATACTAGGTTCAAGTCTGCCCTCTCCCTCTGTTCTGATTTCATCTTGTCTTCCACTCCTGTTTACAATATTCGCCTCCTACAGTGTGAGCCCTTCTTATCAGACATCTGCCCACTGGCCTGCATCCTCCCCAGCCCCACACATCCCTCCTGCCCTGTCTCTGAAATACTTCCATTATGTCTCCTGAAAATCTGACTCCCTATTTTGCAAAATTCTTGACCTTTCCCCTCATTCCTTTCAGATTCATTTTTCCTCTCTACCTTCTTCATATTACCATGCAGTTGTCTCAGCTGCAATCAAAAGTCAATCCATCCTCATCCACAGAGTCAAAAGCCCTCCAGCCTTTTCTACTTCAATTTATTATGCTCCCAGCTGTTTTTATTCTACGTCTCACTCTCAACTGCATCTATCCCCTCAGCATTTCTACATACGGTAATATCACCTGTCCAAAACGCAAAACAAATCAGAGTTTCTTCTCCCTCTATCTCTGTTTCCACACGTAGCCAATATGGACTCCTCACATGTCAAGGATGCTCTGTTTTCCACTTACCCTTCAACTCATTTCAATTAGGGTTGCAAGATTTGACAAACAAAACAATACAAAAAAGTATGACTAGTTAATTTTAAATATTCAGATACATAACAAATAATTAATTCAGTATAAATATGTCTCAAATATGGCATGCATTTCATCTGGCAACCTTAATTCACAAACATCCACCTTCCGTGATGAGCAAAAACTATTTTTGTTTGATCAGAAATTATATATCTGTTGCTAATCCAATTTCCTTAGAAACAAAGAAGACTCCTTTGCTCCCCAGTAACAGACTGAAAATGCCAGGTGATTAACACTTTTGGAAGTAGACATTCTCCTCAATGAGAGATGGGTTTTGGCATGAAAATACCCCAGTCCCCTGTTTTGTTTTTGTTTTCGTTTTTGGTAAGAATGATTAACATGAGGTTTACTCTCTTAACAAATTTTTTAAGTGCACAATAAGTATTGCTAACCATAGGCTATATACTGTACAGCAGATCTCTAGAATTATTCATCTTGCATAACTGAAAACTTATTCCCATTTAACAACAACTCCCATTTCCCTCTACCTACAGCATACCTACAGAATACCATTCTATTCTGCTTCTATGGGTTTGACTATTTTAGATATCTCATATAAGTGGAATTATGCAGTATTTGACTTTCTGTGAACTGATTTCTGTCACTTAGTATAATGTCCTCAAGATTCATCCACATTGTGGCTTAATGACAGGATTTACCTCATTTTTAAGTCTGAATAATATTCCATTGAATGCATATACTACATTTTCTTTATCCATTGATGAACATTTAGGTTGTTTCCATGTCTTGACTATTGTGAATAATGCTTCAACGAATACGGGAATACAAATATCTCTTTAACATAATGATTTCATTTACTTCGAACATATATCTAGAAATGGTATTGCTGGATTATATTGATACCAGCCTGGACCACCGCCCTGGTGTAGAGGGTTCTTGACCTATGTGAGAGAAAGAATTAAAACGCAGGGCATGTGAAGCAAAAACATTTATTAAAGATAGAGTACAGAAAGTATAGTATACTTTCAAAGATGGTAAAGAGTGGACAGATCCAAGAAGGAACAGTGCCATCCCAGCGTTAGCATTTGTTCTTTTATGCTAATCCCTAATAATATACTAAATTGTGGGTAGAATATTCATGGGTTTTCTGGGACAGGGATGGAGAGTTCCTAGAACTGGGAACCCTCCCCTTTCTTGATCTTATAGGGTAATATCCAGGAGTTGCCATGGTATTTGTAAACTGTAATGGCACTGGTGGGTGCGATTTTTACCATGTTAATGAGCATAGTTCATTTAGGGATACTGTCACCTCAACTGTGTGCATGCTGCAATTAAAGGAATTTCCCTTTTTATCTTAAATAACGAATGTTATGGCTAAAGTGAAATAACTAACGGGTCCTTATTGCTTACATTTATCTTAGCTAAGCACATTCACATTCTTATGACTTTCTTATCCTGTTGACCTTTTCCTTCTGATTCCTTCTCTGACTCCTATCTCCATATGGTATTTGTCATTTTTTGAGGCACCTCCATATAGTTTTCCATAGCGGATGTACAATTTTACATTCCCACAGTACACAAGGATTCCAGTTTATCCAGGCCCAATGCTTGCTTTCTTTTGAAGTGTTTTTTTTTTGTTTTGTTTTTGTTTTTTTTAATAATAGCCTATCTATCAGGGGAGAGATGATATCTCCTTGTGGTTTTGAAAACACCACTACCACCACCACCACCAACAAAAAAATACCAAGGGCATGAGGAAACGTTTGGAGGCGATGGATATGTTTATTACTTTGATTGTGGTGATAAGCTTCATGGCTGCATACATATGTCCAAATTCATCAAATTGTATACAATAAATATGTACAGATTTTTCTTATACCACAATAAAGCTATTTTTAAAATGCCCTGAATCTTGTGCCCATCCCATAGCGTAATTCTGCGGGTGTGCTTTACCTCATTTCTAAGAGTTGCACCCCAGGATTAAACTGGTAGCTGGCTTAAGTAATGCACCTTATATCAGCTGCTTTCTCTTTCCTGTCTCATTTCCCCATTCCCCTGCCACTGTTCCCAGCCCATCCCAATAAGCTACTTGCCCTTAAATCCTTGCCTCAAAGTTAGTTTTTGGAAGAAACCAAAGACAAGGCTTAAGTCTGTGTCTATTTTATTTTTCAGTTTATATCTGTTCTTGATGGTCTCTTCCCTCCAATGGTTTTAACAATTTCCTGTAAATAAATTAATATTTTCAAAGTTTTATATTTGACTCCGACCACTCTTCCTAACTTTCAGACTTACAAAACAAGTAGTATTTGATGTCCACCTGAATTACTTCTAAACATCTCAAAACTAACATGCTCAATGTTTTCCTTTCCAGATTTATGGTCTTCTTTTAATTTTTCAATATGTGACTCGTGCACCTATCCGGTTATTTTTGCAGGAGGCTAGGAAGGGGCACTCTTGACAACTCACTAGTCCTCACCTGCACATCCAAGCTTTCACCAAGCCCCGGAGACTGTCTCCAAAGTATATTTCTAATAGGTGTGTTGCTCCCTTGTGACTGCTATCGCCTTAACCCAAGCCACAATAATCTTGTGCATTGGAATATTGCAATGTCCTCCAACCAGTCTTTTCTCTTCTATTCTTGACCTCTTTTAACACATTCTCTATAGAGTAGAGAAAGTGATATTTGAAAAATATAAATTAAATCTTTCACCACTCTGCTTGTACAACTTAATTGGCTTTCTATTTCCTTTCAAATAGAGTTCAAATCCTTAACATGGACTATAGAGTTCCAGCCCCAAATGTGGCATTCTGTTGCTGAGACATTATCATGGTGGCACGCTAGCCTTCTTTAAACTAATTTAGTTACCAACCACATTGCCATACCTTAATAGAGATATTCTACTTCCTCAGAGAATTCTTCATCAGTGTAACTAGTTTTTCCTTCAAATTATGTCACAATTTGTAATTAATGATGTATTTATTTTTATGAGCAGCTGTTAAATGTCTTTTCACCCTAATAGAATGCAATCTCCATGCAGACAAAGGTCGTGTCTGTTTAGTTTCATATTATCAACACAAGATATTTTTGTCTTATTTGTGGAAAAGCTCAATTATTGATTGAATGCATATACAAAAATAATAAGATATGCTGTACATAATGAAGAGTTTTAGCCCGTTTACTCTTTGTTAATAAATGGAATCTAAGGGAAACATAGCATTTAACCTTTACGAAGCTTCTACTATTCTCCAGGCATTGTGCAGGCATTTTTGCATGTTTCTCACTTGATCTTCACAAGTCAAACATCATTATACCCATTTTAAAGATAAGGAATATGAGGCTTGGAGAGACTTGAAATGATTAAGTGACTCACATAAATCTATTAAGGCTTATACATGTCAGAGCTGGAATTAAAATCCCTATATGTCATCAAAATCTATCTCTTTCCAATAATATTCTAAAAATTGTATTGAATGATATTCCATATCCATTTTATAATGATGGGAACTGATATCAAAATTTTAAAATCCATTAAATTTAAATAAATTTTGGTATAGAAATCCATAACTTGATCAAATATTAGTCTCAGAAAGTTTTACTGCTGAATGACATGTTTTTTCTGTTTTTTAACAGTGAAAATATCTTGGGATAAGATGTTATTTTCTATATGTTAAAATATATAATAGATTTATATTAACACTATCTTATAAGAAGTTATTTATGGCAGCATAGAAAACACTCTTATGCCAGGAGAAACAAGATTATCACAGTATGCCACAGCACCTAAGCCCATGGACCCTAAAGCCAACTGGGTTCCAATTTTGCTCTACATTTACCAGTTGTGGGGCATTTGACAAACTACTTATTCTGTTTTTATATTTCTTGAATCCTCTATAAAGTGCAAGTGATAATAATATTCATCTCATGAATGTTAACTGTGAGGAATAAGTTAATACATGTAGAATGCTTAAATAGTCTTGGTACATAATATGTACACACTAAATATTAGCATTGATCACCTATAATACTTCTGAAAACTCATTGTTAATATTTTGTCACTTGTTAAATTATTCAACCATTATTAATCACCATATAATAGATTTTTTTTTTTTTTTTGAGGCAGGATCTCACACTGTTGTCCAGGCTAGAGTATAGTAACGTCATCGTAGCTCACTGTAACCTCAAACTACTAGGCTCAAGCGATCCTCCTGCCTCAACCTCCCAAGTAGCTGGGACTACAGGTGCACACTCCCATGCCCAACTAATTTTTTAAATTTTTTGTAGAGACGTGGTCTTTCCATGTTGCCCAGGCTTGTTTTGAACTTCTGGGCTCAAGCTATCCTTCCACTTCAGCTTCCCAATGTGCTGGGATTACAGGTGTGAGCCACCACATCTGGCCCTTATAATACATTTTTGAAAGACAGGTAAGATCATTGCCTCTCATTCTAGATGGGAGAGACAGACACTAAAATAATAAATTCATGGATAAATATGACCCTTTCATATGGTGATAGGTGCCATGAATAAAATGAAACATGAAGTTATGATTCATAATGTATAAGGGTTACAATCACAGATTGGATGGACTAAAAAGGTTGACATTTATGCTGAGTCCTCAATATCAAGCCATGTGATAAAAATCTTTGGAAGTCACTTTATGAGAAAAGTAAAATATATTTTTAAAATTATTCTTTAATCAGTAACTGATATATGGAAATAGAGCCGTAGGCTAATACTCAAGTGTATTTTTGTTTTGTACCTGTCAGATACTCTACTCCTAAATCTGGTGAGGGCTTCTGTTTTCTCTGAAAGTTCAGCAAAATTACCATACTTCCTTAAGCAAGATGTTTCTTTCTTTCTTTGCAGATAGGGCTAATGGGAAGCAATTTAAAAAAGACCTTTACAGAAGAGTAGAAGGGAAAAAAAAGAATAACCAGGTACTGGGGTGTCTGCTATGCTCCATATACTTTTTTATAATAGATATTTTAACACACATATATTAATTTAATCTTTTCACAAAAGCAGAAGTTATAAATTGCATTATTCCCATTTCTCCAAACATGGCTCTAAAATATTGCTACGTGCTTAAAATCTCATAGCTAGGAGAGCTTGGATTGGAAGTCTTCCTGATTCCAAATTCTCAATTCATAGCCTGCTAATCAACACTCTCACAAACCAGGAAGGAACTTACCTTAATAGTTACTGATGATATTGCTGTTGTTGGTTATGGTAGTGTTGATGTTATTATTTTACAAGTGCTTGCTTACCATTAATCTTAAATTAACTCTAATCAAAGTAAACTATATATCTGTAAGTCGATTTGTGTCTTTCAGCTTTACAGAAGGATATGCTAATATTGGTATTAAACTTTGTTACTTTTTAAATTTTTAGTTTGATCATTAGTATCATAGTTACCTCATTTTCACTAAATGTTAAAAATACACACACTTTGCTCTAACAAGAAAAAAAATCGTTTGATTTTTAATCATAAAATACAAGTTGCTGATCACTCCCGCCAGTATTTTTTCTGAATGTCTTTAAGATGAAAAAATTGTTTGTATGGTTGTCTATTGCAGTTAACAAAAATCAAACAATTTTGATGCTTATGCTTAAGTTAAAACATCTAGATCACTGGATTTCTGACAGAGTGGATTAACATAACTTGATATTTTGTCATTGTGTAGACATAGCCTGTGTATCAATCTCTTGCTTTGTCCCAAGGGAAGGGGAAGGAGCGAGTATGAATTTATGCGGTATTGGCAAAAAATTTTAATTTGATTGCATGGGGAGTTTATTTTGAATGCTTTATTTATTTATTCTCTTGCTGAAATAATTCTTAACAGACACAGAAAGTTTTGGTAAGTAACCAAAAAGGGTAATATAAAATTTGCCTTAAAACTTCTCTTGTAGCCTCCAAAATAAATACAAAGAAATTAGTCTGAGCTATCCATTCCCTCATTTCATAAAACAGGCACTAAATCAGCTCTAAAAATGTTACTTTTTACTAAGTTTCTTCAAGTAAGTAATAGAACATTTTAGAATATACATGCTAAACACCTCAAATAACATCTGAAAATATGTATCAAATAAGGATAAACACATGTTCTTAGAACCTGAAGATATAAACCACCGTATCCTGAGATTCTATTGACAACAGAAACTATAGTTGCTCTGAGGGAGATGGAGTGCTTTCCTAGTGAGCAAAAACAAGTTCCCAAAGAAAAAAAGGTCATTCATCTCAAGGAAAGTTTAATTAAATTCAAAGAAAAAAAAGGAAGGCATCATGAATAAAATTTTGTAACACATGTACTAGGAAAATAATTTTGAAAAAACGTAAGGGAACTTTCTTTCCATTTCATATGTCAGTGAATAACTCATTTTCCCATTCTGATTTGATAACATTTGGGCTGAGTCAAAAGAAAATATAAAGTGTTCATGGGAAGTGTGAAGAGGTCATAAACTTAAATCATAAAATATTTGGAGATTTTATTTTTTAAATCCTGGTTGCATAGTTCAGGTATGACATAATTAATCTCCTCTTAAAGAATGAAAACATTATTTACTTTAAGAAATTCTCATCTGTACAGTCTTACCTCCTTGACTTTCTACTTCGTCAGCTTCACATATCTCCCGATTCGAGATGTACTTTAGAAATTCTTGTTTTAAAATAGAGAGAGGAATTCCCCTCCCAAGTGGAAGGCTAATTAGTCTCCCAATACTTGACTCCCACTCTAGTTTCTATACTCAGGAACTTTGCTCTAGCTAATAATCCTTCTCTCTGCTTTATCTAAAACACCTTTGTCACCAATGACTTCTTGTGTTTATAAATGTGCTCAAAATTTTTCATCTTAACAAACAGTTCTCTCTTGATCCTATGTCTCCTTCTAGGTAAACATAAAATTGAAACATTGTGCCATTCTATGGAGGCCACTTCTGAGTTCTATCCTTCTTGTTTTCTCTCCTTCCTTATTTCTCAAACCTCTCCTCGACTGGGAACAATCTGGTAACATTTCTTCCATGCCACTTAAGTTGCTCTGTCAAGGTCATTTACAATTCTATTTGCTGACCCCAAAGAGCAGGATTCAGTGAATATCCTGACGCTTTTCCAGCTGAAATGCTGAGAAGAATGTTAAAGTTGTTTTCAACAAACAAATCAACCACCATTTTGGAAACTGAATGACAAGGGAAATGGCATCCATCAATCCTCTCCTCTGCTTTCTTCTACAATGCATTCCCTGTCACACAATAAGTGATTATGGAAAGTGTCTAATGTGATTTGCATTATTCCTTGACCAATTACAGTATGAGATTACTTTATGTCACTACACTTTATATTTGTATCATTATTTACATTATTAAATGCTTACCAAATACGATATGTAGTAAACATTTAAAACATGTGAAATAATTAGATCAGAACAACATCAACAAATTAAAGGGACTGGTAGCAGTATTTAAAAACATGAATGGCTATTAGTCTTAAAATTACTTATACTTTTAATTTATCCTTCATTTACTTCATATTCTTACAAGATCTTCACTAGAGATTCATTCAAAAATACTTCAAGTAAACAATAATCATTAAGAGAGAATCTGAAAGGCTATATAATACATAAATTGCTTTCATCCTTTAAATACAAAATGCAATATGAATCTTGCCCCATTAATGTGGAAAAATATTTCATGTAAGTAAAACTAAATCCCTACAAGATACAGCAGTGGTCTATTAATATTCAAACACAGCTAAAATTCATTTGAAAACTATTTGCTTAATTATAGTATGTGTGTATGTGTATGTATATATATGTACATATTTAATGCTAATTAAGAAATTCAGATAAATTTTACCAATCAAAACAGAAGATGCTAAGCTCTAAAACATGCCTCTGGTTCATAGCTTTAGTATGGTCTATTTTAAGACAAAACTGCTATATGCTATTATTTATTCCAGGTGTGATAAAATCCATTTAATTTGAAAACTGATTAAAGTAGAAGAACGTCATGATAAGGAAAAAGCAGATACTCTACCAATCAAACTTGGTTCTGACACAGACTGCCAAACATAACAGAGAAGACTCAATAGGGAAAAATGTCAGCGATGATGTTAAGCACTTATACATAGTTTGTTAATGCTGTAAGTCAAGAAATTATTTTAAGGTTTGTAATTTAATATTTTCAACCCAAGACATATTAAGCTTATAGTTGATATTTTCTCTAAAAGAATTAACTTCTTAATATATATTAATAAAACTGACCACTTAATTGTATGCTTTTATTTGTTTTCTGTGTATGTTCCAGAGTATATGAATAATCAGACAAAAAATCAATTTAAGAATAAGGTAGAAAATTCATTCACACACTTTATTCAAACTCTTAAAGACTTTGATATAAACTAGGATGCACTCAATTAAAAAAATAATCATTTAAATATTTTATTTATTCATTTGTTGCATTAATGCCCTGGAGATAAATTATAAGATGATAAAGGTTCAACTAACTTATTTTCTACCTGGTTAAATTTCAAGAAAGACGCTAATATTATTTAAATTCTCAAATAGCCAAAACGCTAAAAAAAAAAAAAAAAAAAAAGTGGAATATTTTTTGAAAGTAAATTTCTCCTCTTTTTCAGATTTGTAAACATAAAAATAAGTTTATATGATTAAATTTTTTTGGACTACTATTTTCAGTACTATGTATTACTATTTTAGGGTGTCCAAGATTAACCTTTAACTTCTAGGCAAATGGACATCAGCAATTAAGCTAAATAATTTATTTTAAAACTCAAGGTCTAGATTAAAATCTAAGATCTATTATTTTCCATGAGAAATTTCCTTTTTTGAGACTAAGTTTCATATGTGTGAAATAGTTATAAGACCTGTCACATAGTGTTGGCTTCATATTAAGTATAAGAAAGTAGTAGAGGTATGTAGTAGGGATGCAGAAAATACTAGTTTTCCTTATACTAATGATTAAGAAAAAAATAATCATGAATTTATATGTTTCTATTTATATTAATAAATTACATACAAATATTATATATGAAATTATGCAAAACATTATTAGTAGAGTTAGTATAAGCTTTCCAAATACTGTCAACTGAAAATATTCAATATTACAATAGACTTGAGCTTTTTGTGATATGTTGTTGAACATGAAGAATGAACATGAATATGAAGAATATATCATCATCCAAATCAATAGGAACTGAATACCTTTATGAATTAAAATTTAGAATACCTATTCAATAAATACTACTGTGAAAATTGGGTAGCCACATGTAGAAGACTGAAACAGGATTTGCACGTCTCATCTATCACAAAAATCAACTCACAATGGATAACAGTCTAAAATCTAAGACATGAAACCTTAAGAATTCTAGAAGAAAATGTTGGAAAAACTCTTATAGACATTGGCCTAGGCAAAGAATTTATGAAGAAAAGCCCTAAAGCAATCACAGCAACAACAAAATAAATAAATGGAACCTGATCAAATTAAAAAGCTTCTGCATAGCCAAGGAAACAATCCTTAGAGTGAATAGACAACCACCAAAATGGAAGAAAATATTTGCATGCTATACATCTGATAAAGGGCTGATAACTACAATCTATACAGAACTCAGGAAAATTTGCAAGAAAAAATCAAACAACACCATTAAAAAGTGGGCAAAGGACATGAACATAAACTTTTCAAAAGAAGATAGACTATGGCCAAGAAACATGAAAAAGTGCTCAATGTCTCTAATTATCAGGGAAATGCAAATCAAAACCACAATGAGATATCACTTAAGTCCAGTGAGAAAGGCTTTTATCAAAAATACCCAAAACAACAAATGTTGGCATGGATGTGGCGAGATATGAACACTCATACACTGCTATTGGGATTGCAAACTAGTACAAGCTATATGGAAAGTATATGGAGATAGCTCAAAGAACGAAAAATAGAACTATCATTGGATCCAGCAATCCCACACTGGGTATATATCCAAAGGAAAAAAAGACATTCTATAAAAAAGGCATCTGCACTAGAAGGTTTATAGCAGCACAGTTCACAATTACAAAGATGTGGAAACAATCCAAGTGCTCATGAATGCATGAGTGGATTAATAAAGTGTTGTATATGTATACCATGGAATACTACTCAGCCCTAAAAAAATG
>CAUYSK010021522.1:0-19681 GCA_963575035.1 Avahi laniger
TAATTTTTTCTATGTATTTTTAGTTGTCCAATTAATTTCTTTCTATTTTTAGTAGAGATGGGGTCTCGCTCTTGCTCAGGCTGGTTTCGAACTCCTGAGCTCAAACAATCTGCCCGCGTCGGCCTCCCAGAGAGCTAGGATTACAGGCGTGAGCCACCGCGCCCAGCCAAGGCTTTAATTACTTTGATTCCCCTTTGCCACACAGCCTCCCCAAAATATTAATAATATCTCCAAAAATACGAATATTTGATTTGTTCAAGTACTGGCCTGGAGGCCCCTGTTACAATGCTAGACACTTTCCCTTTGTGAGCTGGCCTCAAGTCATAAGTCACGTCCCCCACGGCCAGGTGGCATGCTTATTTCTGAAGCAAACCTGCCGTGAGCCATGCGTTTCCGGGGTCTGAAGCATCCTGCATCAGGAGGAAGGTGTTGGGGCTCTTGCATGTATAAGCATTTACTGACCCAGCACCAACTTCAGAACCACGAGAAACCCATGGCTGAGGGGGGGTTTGGCTCCCACTCCTGCCTGGGCTTTTAATTGACTCATTCAGTGCATGCATATTGAGCCCCTGACCTGTACCAGACTCTGCTGGGAACACAGAAATGAATCAGACACAATCCCTGCCCTGAAGAAGTTCACATTCAAGTGGAGAAGGAAATAAATAAAAAATGCCTGGAGCCAGGCATGTGGCTCACACCTGTAATTTCGGAGACTCTGGAGGCTGAGGTGGGAGGATCACTTGAAGCCAGGAGTTTGAGACCAGCCTGGGTAACGTAGAGAGACCCCCATCTCTACCAAAAAATTAACAATAAGAAACAATTAGCTGGACATGGTGGTGCATGCCTGTAGTCCCAGTGACTGGGGAGGCTGAAGCAGGAGGATCCTCTGAGGCCAGGAGTTGGAGGCTGCAGTGAGCTATGATCATACTGCTGCACTCCGGCCTGGGTGACGAAGTGAGACATGTCTTTAAAAAAAAAAAAAAATCACAAAAAAAATCACAAGTGTTATAGGTATTCCATATTTGCCTAGCTATTTACAAACAGCTACCTGCATAGTAAGCCCCTGATACATGTAACCATAATTTTACTTAGGAGTTTCCCCATCTCAAAATCTTTAAAATTCTCCAAGTAGAAACTCCCAGCCCAGCACTCATAGGCTGGCCCCACCTTGTTCTCATCTCACTTCGGGCTCTTCCTCCTCTTCCTGCACTCTGGCTCCAGCCATACTTATTATTGTTCCCTGTTCTTTGACATTCCTCTAGCCTGCACATTGGCACATGCCTTTCTTTGTACCTAGAATGCCCTTGTCCCATTCACTACCTGGGAAACTCCGTCACACTTGTCAAAGCTCAGCTCAAAAATCAGCATCTCTGCCAAGCCTTTCCTGGTCCTCTCCAGGCCGGATCTCCCCACTGTGCTCCCACAGGGCCCTAGTCACCCCCTATGACGTCAGACTGCTATGGATCAATGACTTGGCTTCTATACGGTTCATCTCTGTGGCCGGGGACGTGTCACAGGCCTGGCATAGAGGAGGAATGTATTCAGGAAGCATTTTATTCATGGGAGTGTGTATTAGCTTCTACAAGGGCTGCCATAACAAAGTATCACAGACTGGGTGACTTAAACCACAGAAATGTATTTTGTCACACTTCTGGAGACTAGATGTCTGAGATCAGGGTGTCAGCAGGTCTGGTTTCTCATGAGGCCTTTTTCCTTGGCTTGCAGACGGCCACGTTCCTACGGTGTCCTCACATCCGTCTGTGTGCGTCTATGTCCTACTCTCCTCTTCTTCCAAGGACACCAGTCATACGGGTCACGGTCCACCCATATGACCTCATTTTACCTTAATTACCTCTTTAAAGGCCCTGTCTCCAAATACAGTCACCTTCTGACTTACTGGGGGTTAGGACTTCAACACAGGAATCTGGGAGCACACAAAGTGACAAAGACGTCAGCGTGGCTGTAGCACAGGTAGATGAGAGGCACAAAAATGAGACCAAAGAAGTCAGGACATGCTTGGTAGGGCAGGGCCTTGAATGCCAGGCCTCAGGTTAGATTTCAACCATGGGAGAAAAACTAAAAAGAGGAAAACTAAATTCTACTTATTGGGGTAAAGAAGCAGGGAAGGAGAACTACTTGGGGTTGTAATAGGGGACATAAATATTGATTATGTTTACAGGATGTTCTCAAGGGCTAAGAGCTCTGAGTTCATTTTCCAATATAAATAAAAGAAGATGACCATTAAGGACTTAAGGTCTATTTTTTTTTTTTTTTAAAACAGTGTCTTGCTTTGCAATCCTGGACAGAGTGCCATGGCATCATCCTACCTCACTGCAACCTCAAACTCCTGGACTCAAGCAGTCCTCCTGCCTCAGCCTCCTGAGTAGCTGGAACTACAGGCAGGCACCACGATGCTCAGCTAATTTTTCTATTTTTATAATAGTAGAGATGGGGTCTTGTTCTTGCTCAGGCTGGTCTCAAACTCCTGAGCTCAAGCAATCCTCCAGCCTCGGCCTCCCAGAGTGCTAAGATTACAGGTGTGAGCCACCGCACCTGGCCAAGGTCTATTATTAGGCAACAAAATACCTGGACGTTTATACAAACATCATCCTCTTCTTCTCCTCTGAGACCACTTCACAAAACATCCTCTTATTTAGGTGAGGAAGTTGGGAGTTAAAGTAGTTTGTCTAAGTTTACTAGTTCAATAGCAGTAAGCTAATGACTATGCTACTCAAAGGCAGTCACGAAGAGCTGTGAAAGAAAACACCTTGCCAATCATAAAACTTGTTTCTCACACAACACAGTTATTTGTATGTTTTCTGTATTAAAAAAAAATCACAGTACATAAATTTATCTTTGCTGTGGAAAAAATAATCAGATTGATTACAACCCAATGCATAAAATATTAATAAATTTATATGAGTCCACAGATACAAATAAATCGTCAAAATAAATGGGAGAGAAGGGACAAATCTTCCTTAAAGATTTCCAAACTATATAAGTAGATACTCCACCCTCTAGGAGGTGGGGTTAATTCACCCCAGCCCCCTGATCTTTGAGTGCAGTCTGGTTTCAGTGACTCCAAAGAGTAGAGGATGGAAAGGGAAAAACACCAGTTCACAGAGAGACACCGGCAAACGCCACCTTAACCGACACTCAAGGCCAACATCTCCAGTGGTGAGCCGTGGGGATGCCACGTGCCCCGGGGTGATGCGATGAGAAGGGCACTTTGCCTTGGGGTATTCTTCCCCGAAACCCATAATCCCCATTTAGGGACATAATCCCCAAATTGAGGGACACTTTATGAAATACCTGGCCGGTACTGCTCAAGACTGTCAAGGTCATAGGAAACAAGGAAAGACTGAGAAACTGTCAAAGGTCAGAGGAGCCGGGATAGACACGATAAACAGATACAGTGTGGGATCCTGCGCTGAATCCTGGAACAGAAAAAGCACATTTCAGTGGGAAGACTGTGATGTCTGGCGTTTAGTAATAGTAATGCACCAATGGTGCACTTTTAGTTTTGACAAATGTATAATACCACATTAACATAAGATGTTAACGGTAGTGGAAACTGGGTGAGGGACGTAGAGGAACTCTCTGGATTATTTTTGCCACTTTTTTTATATCTCAAATTAATCCAAAATAAAAAGTTTATTTTAAAAAATCAGGTAAGGAGTGAGCCCCTCCTGACCAATAACCCCTCATCCCATCTAAAACTTCTCTTTAAATTGGGTATGTATCTGTACACATCTTCTTTTTTTCTTGTTTTCCTCAATATGTTCCTGTGGAAATGGTTTTTCCCCCCTACATCAATAGTTCATACTGTACATATGGGACTGCAACTTCCTTTTTTCACTTAACAGTAGGTCCCTGTGATGTTTCCATGTCAGTAATTACAGACCTGTGCTCTCCAATACAGCAGCTGCTAGCCACATGTGGCTGTAAGCACTTGAAAATGTAGGTAGCCCAAATTGAGATATGCTGTAAAAGTACACACCACATTTAAGAGACTTGGTATAATATAAAAAAAAAAGTAAAATATCTCATTAATAATTTTTATATTGGTTATATGTCCAAGTGATAATATTTTGGGTATACTGGGCTCAAAATATATTATTAAAATTAATTTTAGCCAGGTGCAGTGGCCTCACGCCTGTAATCCCAGCACTCTGGGAGGCCAAGGAGGAAGGATCGCTTGAGCTCAGGAGTTCGAGATCAGCCAGAGCAAGAGCAAGATTCGGTATCTACTAAAAATAGAAAAAATTAGCCAGGCATGGTGGCTGCACACCTGTAAACCCAGATACTTGGGAAGTTGAGGCAGGAGGATCGCTTGAGTCCAGGAGTTTGAGGTTGCAGAGAGCTATGATGACCCCACTGTACTCCAGCCTGGATGACAGAGCCAGACTCTGTGTCAAAAAAAAAAAAAAATTAATTTCATCTGTTTCTTTTTATATTTTTTAATGTGGCTACTGGAAAATTTAAAAATACATATGTGGTTTGCATTACATTTCTACCGGACAGTGCTGTTATACAGATCTAAAATCATTCTTTTTATCTGTTGAATAGTATTCCATAATCTAGATATACCACAAGTTATTTAACCATTCTTTTTCTAATGTGCATTTAGATTCCTTCTAAAATTTTGCTATTACAAACCATGTTGCAACTAAAACATTTGTACGTGTTTGCTCTAGAGAAATAGATAAAAGTATTTCTCCAGAGCAGGGGCTGGCAAATTCAGGCCCACGGACCAAATGCAGCCCACTGCCTGTTTCATAAATCAAGTTTTATTGGAACACAGCCACATTCATTCATTTATATATTATCCACAGCTGCTTTTGTACTACAACAGCAGAGTTGAGTAGTTGTGACACAGGCCATATGGCCCACAGAGTCTAAAATATTTATCATCTGTCCCTTTTAAAAAATGTTTGCTGACCCCTGTTCTAGAGTTGCTACGAACAATTAGAAAAGCTATGTCACAGGTCCAGTTCCCTGGAAAGTAGACTCTGACGTGGAGATTAGCATGCAAGAGGTTTACCAGGGATTGCTCTTGGGAAGCGGGCAGGGAGAGGAGCAGGGCTGGGCACAGATGAACTGGGTTCCGACGCAGTGCAAAGAACTCAGCCAGCTTCATGGGAAGCTCTGAAGCTGGGATGGCCCTTCCAAGTTATTCTGAGCGGGGGCTCTGGGGCCGGCCTTTACACTCCTGGAAAGGGGCATGTCCTCAGGTGAGGGAACTCTTCAGCTGAGGGCCGCTGGCTGCGAGCTTGCCCAGGAGCTGGGGGGCAGGGCAGGTGTGGTGTGGGAGGTCCGGATGGGACAGGATAGCACTCTGTGCCGCTCAGCATCCTTCTTGGTTTAAGTCCTCATGGGCCTCTTTTCCTGGGGGAAACTCATAGAGGAAAATCAGTGGGACAAACTACCAGCTCCACCACTGTGACCGGTCTTGAGGCCACAACATATCCTCATCATCTCCCTCTTCTGCTATCTAGTCTAGAGTCCCCTCACCTCAGCCAGCACCTCTTCTCAGTGACTTACATGGAGGCATAATCTAGACCCTCAGCCCTGAGGGCCTGAGCCTGTAGGCACCATATCCTGCTCAGCTCATGGCCCCTGCACTTGTCTATGTATTTAATAAACATCGGGCAGGAGTGTAGCAAGAGGCTTCTGTATGGATGAACCTGAAACCAAAGATCCACCTCCCTGCTCTCCACTGCTCAGCAGCAGCGGTAATGCTAAGAGTGAGACCATCCGGCTTTCATCCCTGGTTCCTGCACCCATGTGTTCCACCTGTTGGAGACAAAGCACCATGTAATGTCTTTGATTCAGAATGGGTGCTGCACCCTGGAGGACGGCACTCTATCCTCTCAGGGTGTCGTTTCTGACCTGGTGCCACAGCTGTGCCTTCAACACATAGTTCTGTGCCGGCAGCTTAAGGATAGTGCAGTATGTGCAAGGACAAGTGGCCCTGTGGCCATGTGCCCACTGCTGCACCTCCTTTGCTGCAATTATAGGGGACCCCATATGACTGCCCCATAATCTGTAGATCCCATAATCTATCCCAGAAGGTTAAACATTGTATAAACCCTTCAAGGGTTGTGCTGGATGAAGCCCCACAAACAGCAAAGGCGAACCCATATTCCAGTGAAAATGAATCACAGCTCTTTCCAGGGTGGAAGGGGTTTAATACTTGCCAAGTGGCTGGTTGTTCTCCTCGAAGGATGAAGATCTATCTGAGATTCTGAGCTGGTCTCTTACTGGCAGGTTGAACACTCAGCAGCAGCAATAGCTAGATCAGTCTTGGTGAGTGGGAGCCCATGCTGTGGGCCCACATGTCCCCTTTCCATGTCTCATGCTTGCTCTACTTATGCACCTATTGTGCCGGCTCTGGGGTGGCCTCCGAGAGACTGGCTGGTATCAACTGTGCATACGTAGTTGTTTAGTGCTTCTTCCATGGTGTACACTCTCTGGTGGGTGTTTACATGGAATACAATGATCTTCACACTTGGTGCCCACTCCCATAGGTCCATCCACATGCTTCTACCCCAGGTCTCCTTGTCCCCGATTTTCCAGTATTATTCCTTCCAGACCCCTTAGCGACTAGCCAAGCCCTTTACCACTGCCCATGAGATCCATGTATAATCTAACCTCAAGTTCCTTCTCTTTTCACAAAAAGTGGATAGCTAGGTACACTATCCAAAGCTCCGCCATGGAAAGGATGTCCCCGCCCCCTTCTGTCTTTCAAGGACGCCCCTGTGTGGGGCTACAGTGCAGCCACTCACACACACTGAGCCAGCCCATCCATGAAGAAAGCTTGGCTTTTTTTCTCCTCCATCAGCTGGATACAAGGAGCTCCCCAGGCAGCCAGCCATAGGCGTGGGCTGAGGGTGAGGTAGTGGTGCAAAGGTAATGGATGACACAGGTGTCTGGGCTACCTCCTCACGCAGCTACCTTCAGCACTCTGGCCCTGTCAGCCTTGCTTGACCTTATCACTTGGTGGATCTGGTAGAATTCAGCTCATGCTGGGCAGGTTTGGCCACTTGGCCAACTTGATGATCCCTGGTCAGGAGCTGTTTTTTGAAAAGTATATCATTCTTTTTTTTTTTTTTTTTTTTTTTTAGAAAGAGTCTTGCTCTGTTGCCTGGGATAGAGTGCTGTGGCGTCAGCCTAGCTCACAGCAACCTCAAACTCCTGGGCTCAAGTGATCCTCCTGCCTTAGCTTCCTGAGTAGCTGAAACTGCAAACATGTGCCACCACACCCGGCTAATTATTTTTATTTTTAGTTGCCCAGCTAATTTTTTCTATTTTCAGTAGAGACAAGGTCCCACTCTTGCTCAGGCTGGTCTTGAACTCCTGAGCTCAAGCGATCTTCCTGTTTCGGCCTCCCAGAGTACTAGGATTATAGGCATGAGCACTGCACCTGGGCAAAAAGTGTATAATTCTTGGCTACGGATGGCATGGCCCTGTTCTAGAACCCTAGGGGTCTACACTGTCATTCTCCAATTGGGCCTTGCCATAAACTCCACAGGCATCTTTTCCCACCACAGATACTTCAAATATCATGGGTTCTACCAGCTCGTCTGGCCCATGCAGCATGGTCTCTTGTACTGTAGCGTGGACCTGCTGCTGAGCCTTTTCCCGCTCTGGGCTTCAGTTGGAACTGGCAGCTTTCTGTGTCATCCAGCATATGGATGGAGCAGGATTCCCAGGTGTGGAATACGCTGCCTCCAAAACCCAAAGAGGCCCACCAGGCACTGTGCTTCCCTCTTAATGGTAAGGGTGGCAGATGTAATAATTGGTCTTTTACTTTGCAGAGAATGTCCCTAGCATATCCCAGACCACTGGCCCCTAAAATTTCACTGATGTCAGGCCTCTGAATCTTCATAGGGTTTTCTCCTCTCTCTGCAATGCATATGTCTCACTAAGGGTTCCAATATACTTGATGTTTCTTACTCATCTAGCTCAATTAGCTGATGTTATCAATATATTGGATCAGCGTGATAGTCTACAAGATGTCTAGGCAAAGTACAGGTCTTTTCAGATAGGTTTTGAGAGGGCAAGACAGTTAACAGCCCTGGAGCATGACCATAAATGTATACTCTTATCCATTCCAAGTTAATATGAACTGTTTCTGATCTTCCTTTCTGACAGGGAAGGAAATGAAAACATCCATCAGATCAGTGGCTACATACCATGTACCTGAGAACATGTTGATGTGTTCTAGGAAAGATGTTACATCTGGCATAGCAGCTGCAATGAGAACACCACTTGGTGGATTTTGCTGCAGTCATCTTTCAGGACCCACCTGGTTTTTGTCCAGGCCAGACCAGTGAGTTAAATAGAGAGACATGGGCATCACCATCCCTGCATCGTTTAGGTCTCTAAGGATGGTGTTCATCTTTGCCATTCTCTATCAGTGAAGCTGAGCATCTTTGAATATGTTTATTAGCTTTTCTTTTCCTTTTTTTTTAAAGACAGGGTCTTGCTCTGTCACCCAGGCTGCTGGAGTGCAGTGGCCTGATCATGGCTCACTGTAACCTCAAACCCCTAGCCTAAAGTGATACTCCCTCCTCGGCCTCCCAAAGCACTGGGATTATAAGCATGAGCCACCGTACCCAGCCCCTATTATTTCTTTTCTCTGAATTCCCATAAGTCACAAATGTTTGCCTTTTTTAAAAAAATGGTCTGTTTATTGTCTGTCTCCTTCACTAGACTGTGAGCTTCTTGAGGCCAGAGACTAAGTCTTATCTATCCCTGTGACCCTTGTACCTGTCACTGAATGAATGATTTTAACAAGATGAAAAACAGCATTTGATTGGATATCTCAGTCTTCTTGGTTCTTGAAACCAACCTCCCCAGCTTATGAGTAAGTCCACCCCTGACAGCAATTGTGTCATTTTGGTTGATTTAAAAGAAAACAGAATGTCATCCAAACGGTCTCTCCTTTGGAACCAAGGCAGTGTCACCGAACTAATTGAAGTCCCCAAAGCCTTGTTTTCTGGATGGACTCCCTTCGATAGCAATAATGGGCAGTAACAAAGTGAGCCCTCGCCCCATCTGGCTGTGATAAACACATCCAAAACACATTACAAATCTCAGAGTGAGGCTCTGAGGCCTGAGGCTGCAGCAAAAGAAAACCAAGGTTGACAGGCACAAGTTTAAGAACCTGATATTCTATAAATGAAAAAAGGCCAGCTGCCTGTTCCTTCACACTGAAAACAGTAAATGCATTATCTGGGCCTCCTGCCATTTTTCAAACCTGGGACTCTCTAATGGTATCTGGGCAACTCTAAACTTCATTTGTCAAAAAAAAAAAAAAATCTCTAATTTACTGAATCTCAAGCTTTTCTTTCCTTTGCCTTAGCTGCTGAGTTTCTTTTGAATGTTTAAAATTTTCTTAAAATATCTGCTTTTGTAGGAACATTTTTATCTTTCTAAAACATACATCTTATTAGGTCTCTCACCTCCTCAAAAACTTATGGCCTTCCATGATCTGAACTCTGAAGTCTAAATCCTTGATAGGGCCTCCAAGGCCCTGTTTACTTTTTTTGCCCCATTTCTCGCCACCATTCCTCACATTTCAACCACCTCATATTATTTGCCTTTATGGAAAGAAGCCATGCACTTGACACTTCCGTGCTTTTGCATACAGACTGAGTCCTGGGCTAAGAGCTCTACCTATCCTTCTGGCCTTGTTGAAACATGAGCTTCTCTGTGAAGACTTTCCTCCTCTCTGAGTGATATAAATCTTTCCTTTCCCCATTTTCTCAACATTTTAAATAAATGTCTATAGGGAACACACAATATGCTATACTATAATTACCTACTTACATATCTGTCTCCCCATCAGACTAAGAAGTCCTCAAGGGAGGACATTATATCTCCTTTATTGCTGTTTCCTGAGTGCCAGTCTATCCTTGGCACACAGAAGACGGGCAACATTTGTTTAAGTGAATGAATGAAAATAAAGGGACTCACTCAGCCCTTACCTAAAGGACCAGGACCTCCAATTTAAACACCACAAGAAAAGAATCGCTAGGTTGCTGGAGCAGACTCTAGTGGTATTTACTTGCCCAAATTTCCTCTAGCAACTGAACACACTTAGAAGACATAGTCACACCCTGACTTACAGGTAACTCAGAGGTCCCAGGAACTTCTCTCACCCCATTTCAGGAGCAACCCTTTTATTTTTAACAGGCTGAAGCTCATAGGTGCTTCTTAGTGGCTGGGCAAGCTTAGATGGATGTCTGCAAGCCTCCTTCCCTTCAGCAAGTGCTCAGAATAGCTCCATTAGCGTTCATGGAAACTCTGCACATGCACCAAGGAGAAAACAGCCACAAATAACACAGCCTGCTTTCCAAATCTCCAAAGTGCATCTCTGCAATTTTTTTACTTTCCAGCTACTACCACTGAAGCCTTTCAGCCAGAGAGCAATTTGTTTTCAACCTACTCCGGGTTCCTAAGTTTGCAGAACTCTGGTTGTTTACACACGAGACTTCCTACTTCCAGTCTCTCTCCCTGCCCCAGCTTCTCTTCCACACAGCCTGTCAGCACGACACTGACCAGTTTCTGCTCGGAATCAGTCCAAACGCCTTCACCTCGTGCTCAAGAGCCTTCAAGCCTCGTCCTGGTTCTGGTCCTTGCCATCCTCTCCTGCCTCGTCTCCAGCTACTCTCCTGCACATGTCCTCCACTCCAGTCATGCCAATCACCTTCCACATATGGCCATGTCTGGGTTTTTCCATACTCTGCTTTCTCTGCCAGGCACGCACCTCAACCACCCAATTAACTACTTCTGCTTTTTAAGACTGCAGACATCACCTACTCCAGGAAGCATTCCCTGATTGAATTAGCTGCCTCTGCTGTATACCCACGACCAGTCATTTAACTATTCAATAAATAGTTATGGAGACCTAGTTTGCAGGTACTGGAGATATAGCAGGGAACAGAACAAAACTCCACTTTCATGAAGCTTAAATCCTTGAAGAGGGGGGAGAAAGACAAATAAATGTGTCAAGTGGTAATAAATACTCTGAAGAAAAATAAAGCAGGGAAGAGTATTAAAAAATAGTCGGGAAGAAGTGCTGTTTTATTTAGGGTAGTCAGCAAAGGCCTTTCTGATAAGGGAAAGAGAGATCTGAATCAAGCGAGGACAGGACCGTGCAGATATATGGGACAGCATACTGCAATCAGAACGGTAGATGCAAAGGTTCTGAGGCAGGAGCACGCTTAGCACGTGTGTGCGAAACAGCAAGGAGCCAGTGGGACCACGGAGGTGTGAGAAAGGGAGAGAATGTCAGGAAATGAGGTCAAAGAGGCAGCCAGTGGCCAGATCATATTGGGCCTTGTAGGACATGGTAAGGGATTGGGATTTTACACTAAATGAGATGGAAGTCACTGGAAGGTTTTGAACAGAGAAGAAATATGATTTGTCTTGCATTTTAAAAAGTTCATTCGGGCTACTCTGTGGAGAATAGACTAAGGGGAAACAAGGAAGAGACAGACATCTGGACATTCATTAATTTCACAAGTATCAATTGGTTCCTTGAATGGACAAGAATTCATTGGGTATCTTCTAGGGACTGAAGATACCCAATGACCGAGACAGGATCTCTGACTTCAGGGAGGTCAGACTCTAGTAGGGAGACAGAATCATAAGCACAACCACAGAACACACGATGTGCACAGAGCAGTACGCAGGGTATTATGGTAGGGGATGGGAAAGGAATTAGGTGGACAGTGGCACCCAACAAAGGGAAAACAGCGCGTGTAAACACTCAGATGCTTCAAGAAACCCTGCTGCGGCAAAGAACTACAAGCAGCCTTGTGAAGACAGAGGATCAAGTCTGGGGCAGAGATCGGAAGGAGGTAAGGAGGGAGAGGAAGGCAGGGGCCAGATCACAGAGAGCTTTGCAAACCAACATGTGCATGTATCTTATCCTGTAGGTGATTGGGACCTACTGATGGATTTTAACGAGGGAATGATAGTGGGATTTCCAGTTTTGATATGTTGCTTTGTTTATAGCGTGGAGAGGTGGATTAGAAGAGGGTAAGACTGGAGGCAGAGGGTTCAGATAGGAGGCCCTGTAGGCATCTGGGCAAGAGAGGATAAAGTCCTCAAGTCGTGTTAGAAATGGAGAAGAGGCAGGATATTCTAAATATACTTGGGGAGTAAAACCAGGATTTGGTTGGCTGAGGGTGGGAGAGGTGAGGTCTTGGCTGACCCCCAGGGTTCCTAGCTGGAGCACCTCGGTTGCCAATATTGCCAACCGAGAGAAAGCATGTTGCATCTGAGATGTCCATGGGATGTCTAGGAGATAGTGTCCAAAACCTGGGGGACAGGTTTGGGCTAAAGATACAAACTGGAATGTCATCAGCACATTAAGTGATGCCTGAAAATATGGTAGCAGATGAAACCAACCAAGCAGACGGTACACAGTCAAGTAGACCTGGGTTTTGAATCCTAGATCTATCATTCACTATCTGTGTGATCTTGAGTTACCTTTCTGAGCCTCATTTTCCTCATCTTAAATTGGGTATTTTCCTTTTGTAAAAAGTTTACCACAGTGCTGGGCACAGAGTAGTGCTTCATTATTATTCTAGCTCTGATAGCTACTCACAGTGGGAAACTGAACAAGGTACTTCTGCTCCGTGAGCCTCAGGGTTTTATCTGTAGCTTCTGCTCAGCATCCAACGTACTCCACGGAACTCAGTAAATGGGTGCTGAACAAATGAATAGATCTAACAAACTAAAACAACAATACTAACTTAATATAATAGGTGACAGAATTAAACACAATGTTTATAAAACTATATAAAGATCCATGGAAATGTTATTAATAATAAACTATTTTAGGAAAAGTACCCAGCATTTAGAAGGCAGACAATAACATTAGTCCCTTCCCTTCTACCCTTGCTTTTCAGTCTATCCCTCTTTTTTTGGATTTTAAATCTCTCCCTTTCTATGAGCTCCTTCCTTTCAGATTACAAACATGTTCCACTCTCCCCTCATCTAAAAAACCTTCCTTGGTTCTTGCTACCTCCCTCAAATTCTTGTTCCATCAGTCTTTAATTTCACCAACTGTATCCTTTCTCAACCCCAAAACACTTTTCAATGAACAAACCTCACCTTGTGTTTTAGGAAAAAAAGTCCCAGTTTATTATTACTTTAAAAAAGCAAATATCATTTACATAATTGTTCAAGTAGGCCCATATAGAGATATTTCATTTTAAAATATATGCATGTATGTATGTATTTTTTTCTACTGTAGTAATTCATTTCAAGAGAAATTTCATTATGTATCTTCTGCAGAGCCCTAAACGGAGAGAGCCAACATATTCAAATAAACCCCGAGGTGTGGGAGGCTTCAGGCCAGTTCCTCATTAGAAGCCTCAGCATGGGGGCTCTGGAGACCACGCAGAAGGTCTTCCAGGGAAAGCTGAAACGTTCAGATAAGTGAGCTCTGGGAAGAAGGGGTAGTCGGCTGGCTCTGGCAGGCTCACCCCTGGGGTAGAGCAAAGAGAACAGACAGGGAGTTCTGAGAGGCACCAGAGCTATCTAAACTCAGGGGGATGGAACCGAGTGAGCAGCAGCAGTAATTGAGTTTCAGTTACCTGCGGGGTGGTGAAATAAAGTAGCAACTTCATCTGCCTGACATGGGGGAAGTTTAGAGGCGTCCTTGGCATACTCACAGTGAAATCCGTCACCCTTTCACGGTGTTGGGTGATGGCAACCGTATGGTGCTTCCTAGTGACAGCCAGCGTGCGTCCTGTTAGGCAGCACCAGCACGCTCTGGCTAATGAAGCACGTTCCTGCAGGCCTGTCTCCCAGGGCTCTCTGCATCCTCTGTCTGCAAAGGAATGGCGCCAGGGGAAAATCTAGCACAGCCAGCACCAGCCATCACCCAAACTCAAAAGCATCTTTGAATGGTGGAGAGGCCCATTTTCTTCTCTGCCCGTCCCAGGGTTAGAATCGTCCTCAGGTCACTTTTTGTAGGTTTGTACAAACGTGCCGACTGGCAACGAGCCGTTCTTCACCTGAGCCCGGATTTCAGCTCGGTGCTTTAATGTGAAGACCAGGGCTCTCACCGTCCGCCGGTACGGCCCATTAATGAGGCGGGAGCAGAGATGAAACGTTTCCCGCTCAATATTTTCAACCAGTAGGTGATCCATCTAAAAAACAGCAAAATTATCAAATTAGGGCCTTGCATTGCATAAGGATTAAAAGCAAGAGAGGCTGGAGCACTCTGCTCAGAGGCCTCCATTAATCAACTGAAATTCAAGGACATCTACTTCCTGTCACAAGAGAAACAGGAAGAGCAAATTAATTCCACCCTGGCAATTAAGGAACAAGGCCATGTGCTTTGTGACAGAGACCTCATTCACAACCCCTGCCGGGTGGTAATATCTGTCATTATAACAGGAAACTGGCCTGAACTAAGCAATGGGTACTGGGCCCTGTACTTTACCAACCAGGAAACGAAGACCAAGGATAATAAATCAGTATAACTGTTCATTTTTCGTTTGTTTTTAAAGTTCCTTTTAACAAAACCCTTAGAGCATTATAGAAACACTGGGTCTGCATCCTAATATGTGGACAGAGCAGTTTATAAATCACTTTTCACATTTAATGCTCATAGCTCCTATTATCACATTTTATAGCTAAGGAAACAGGTTCAAAGGTTCGAGGTCTTACCACAGTACTAAGAGACAGAGCTGAGACTCTGACCTGGACTCCTCTACTCCAAAGTTCATGTCTTCCCTTTTACCTTTCTGATTGCCCTCTCAATGTTTCCAGAGACCCTGCAGGTTCAGTTAAGCAGAGCAGGCCTAGGGGATGGGACCTGCAGCAATTCTGGGGTGGATCTGGCTCACGCCCAAGCCATCATGAGATCCACGCCTCATCAAAGCAGGACAGGTCTGGGACTTTGTCCACACGGTCTGGATCTGGTTGGGCTGCTGGTCAGGGATTCCAGCCCTGCCTTCCTTCCCAGCCCATCTCCCACTGTTCCAAACCCAATCCTGACTACAGCCCGCCTGGGCATTCTCGGCCGCTTCACGCACCTCTGTGTCTCCGCACTTGTGCGTGTTCCCTTGGTAAGGCACACCTTCCCCAAGGAAACACACTTCTATTTCTAAATCAAAGCTTAGGAAAAAACAAAACTAAACAAAAAACAAACGAAACAACCCAAACAAAAAAGTCCTAGTGCAAAGGACTGAAAGTTCTTCTTCGTGCTGCCACCATGTCCTGAGCTTCCCTTAGTCATTATCATAATATGGTATAATGATCTATATTTTGAGTTTGTCTCCCTGTAGTAAGTTCCTTGGTAACAGGAAACAAATTTCTCTCTCGCTTCCTTTTTTTCCCTTCGTTCCCTCCACACCTCAGCTACTCATTCAAATATTTATTCGGCACTTACTACGTGTCAGGCTCTGTGTTTGGGCTGAGGAACAAGGCGGGCTCAGCCCCTGAGTCTGGGGGGAGCACAGTACGGGAGGACAGACAGGCAGTGAGCAGGGACTGCAAGGGCCGCAGCAACAGCAGAGGGGAGAGGAATGCGTGCCGGGAGGTGGTGGGGAGCACAGCCCTGGGGAAGCAACTCAACCCAGACCCATGAGGGCAGTGCCTGGCTTCAGGAGGAAACATTTAAGCTGAGACCTGGAGAAGGAGCAGCATTTGGCCAGGTGAAGTGGGCATTTGCTCTCTGCTAAATTCACTGAGCTGTATGTATACATTTTGTATGCCGTTCTGTATATGTTCTACACTTCTGTGTAAAATGAAAGTTCAAAAAAAAGAGAAAACATACCCAAAATAAAAAAGGATCACCTGACATTTGATTAAATGTCCTCAGAGACAGACAGACCAAAATAAATAGAAAAAAGAAACTTGGACAATATAAGGAATAAAATGGGGAGGGGTGGAGCAAGAGAGAAGGAGAGAGAGAGAGATCCACATAGAGAGAGAGAATGAATATCCAGGCCCAGACATCCACCTAGGTCTAGCAGACAAAAGGCACTCACAAAAGTTTATATTCCCAATGACAGAGCATCTCCGAGGCTTGTGCTGGACCGAGTGGACCTGGCACATGGTTCTCTAGAACCTAGACTCCCCGAAGTTTTCAGGGCTTCCTGGGTGGGCAATGAACTAGCCCCTGGCCTGAAGCAACCTTGGTACTGGACTACTTCAGGAGGCTAGAAAGGGGGCTGGCTGGCCAGCATTTGCTAGAAAAGGTTCCTCATCCCAGTATGAGGCTAGTTAGTCCACCTCTTTAGAGATTCACATAGCAAGCCTTTTTTTTTTTTTTTTTTTTTTAGGGGAGTAGTTACCAAGGAAAGAAGGGGTATGTGTGTGTAAAACAAGTCATGGCCATTCCATCAAATTGTAGTACTTGTATTTAAAAAAAAAAAACTCTGAGAATGCTTTGGAATTCACATACTTCATTCGGCAAATATAATAGTTAACTGAGTTGCTAGTCTGAGTCTGGCCCGATCTCACGAGAGGCAGAACACAAAAACCACGACCTCGGTCCTCCAGAAACGCACAGCCTGAAAAGGAGCTGGCATGTACACAGATAGCCGAGAGGCAGCAGCCCACAGGTGCCGTGCCCGTGGTTTGATGCGAACAGAAAGCTAACGCCTAACAATTTTATGCATGCCTCTTGTTAAATGAAGACCATTGGGATGAAAAAATGAAGAAAAATATCTGTGACATTAAAATGTAAATCATAAGGGAAAATGATTCATCATGCACTGTTGTGTGTAACAAGTTCATTGCACGAAGTGAAGAATGCTGATCTTGTAACTGCCTTGGGGTAATCCAAGTCCATCCAAGATGATGAGTCCTTTCCAGTGGGTCCTAACCTGGTGCTTCAGATAAGCCCTTCTGGGTGAAAGGACCAGAGTCTCACGGAGACCCTGAGAAGGGCTTTCCTGTGAGATAATCTCTACGAATGGGAATGGGAACAGGAACACTGGAAGAAATCTAGGGATTTATTTAGGGACCAGATCCTTTCTCCGTATGATCTGTCTGGTCACTTTCTCACGTTTTTGTTCCTCTCCCGAGGCCTTACTCACTACCAGTTAATTCTAACTGCCTATTCTCTACCACTTATTCTACACATCTTTTCTCTACTCACAACTCTACTTCCTCCTAATTCCTCCAACATCCATCCTGTTTCAACACCCGCACTGTTGTTTTCTTGGTATTTCCTGGTTCACATTTCCCAGAGACAGAGAATCTGATTTGTCTTCTTTATTTGTGCCTGTAGGTTCAGTGTGTGTTATTCAGATGCCCAGTCCTGGATAAATTGGCTATTGCTGGGGGAAGATATAAAACATGACTTTAGAGCCATCCTTCATCAGTGGAAAATGGTGCCATAATCAATTAGTGATGTCTGCCATATCTGGAAGCTCTAGCTCTTTCAAAGCAAGGGAGCAAGGTCATCTTCATACTTTTACCTTAAATACAGAACTTCCTACATTATATTTTAACTATTTGTCTATCTTCCTCAGAAGACTGTAAACATTTCTAGAGTTGAAATTGTATCCATTTCTAAATTCCCCATGCCTAGCATAGGTAGTGGCACGTAGTAAGTGTTCAATAAATATTCATTAAATGAATGTCCTTCCTCTCCATATGTACCTCCCTCTTTTTCTGCTCTTCCAATAACCTCATATACATAGCAGATAAAACATGAAATATGTTCCTATTTTATGTGTATTTTCTAGTTGGCAAAATACTACGTAGGCAGGTTCAACTGCCATCTCTTCTATGAAATGTTCCCAGATTCCCCCATCAGATTTAACTGCTCCACACTTTGTGTGTCTATACTTTCTAGTACCATTATTTCAGACTATCTCATATTTTGGTTAATCATTTACAGGCTAACGATTAACACATTTGTTGAATTGATTAGCCACTGGAAGCAAAGTTTCTGTGGGTTTTCCAATAGCATGATTGGATTTGTACATAGCTACCTATACTTCTTTTTGACCACTTGAATACATTTATGAGAGAGCTGGTCAAAGCCAGGGGTGCAGTCTGAGGCCATTAAACAAAGAAAAAACTAACAGTCCCATATGGGGACGCAACCCTGACCTGGATCTCATTAGCACCATCTGACAACCAACTGAGCCAACCAGCCAGTGTTTCATAACTCTTAATGATACAGGCTCACTTTGAGAATCAGGTTCATTTTTTTTAATGACATAATAGGAAAATGATCACAGGCCATGAGGTAGGAAAGGAGAGTGGATAATGAGGAAGGGGAAGTAAGAGAATGACACCGCAGGGGATGCTCATATGAGGAAAGATCTAAAAGATGTGGAAGAACAAAGAAGATCCAGAAGGGAGAAAGTAAAGGGGAATGGAGCCTGGGTTTCAACTATGGAGTTTTTATTCATCTATTCCATTATTCCAAGAACAAGGAAATAATCCATGAATCTAGAAAGCAAGATCTGCAGGGTAATAAAGAGATGCACCTTTTGGCTGTGTATGTATTCTTTGTCTGTGGCTTTCACTATTAAAGGATATGACTGAAACAAATAACATGGAAACATTTTTTTCCTACAAAAATGTAATAAGTAGATGTGGTATTTGTAAAATCACATGCTAGGATCAAATCGTCAGGGCTTTTTAGTCATAGGGCCAATAACTTACCCAATGGTTCACTATTGCCTGATTAAGTACATTTATGGAGATACGATGTCTGATTTGAATGTACTCAACATTGGTTACTGTCAAAGACCAGATACTGGATTAGATGGTTCACTGATTTACCCTAATATGGAAATGTCTCAGATGATGATAGGTGCTAAGAATTAACCTAATGTAAAAGTGTTTGTATTTATATTCTCTGACATGCTAAATGGATAAAAATGCTATCAAATGCTGTCTACGCAAGGAAAACAGATTGTTTTTTTTTTTTTTTGGCTAAGAAAGACAGTAAGATGCATATTTTTAATTTTTTAAATTTATTCTTTGGGAAGAAAACCATTCAGCTATGCTTAATCTGATATTTTTTTTCCAGTTACAGTGGAAAGCACTAACAAATGTATCACTTTTTTAACTTTGCTTTGTAACACTTGAATGCTTACCACTTGATGTGCCATTTAAAGGATAATTAATGGATAAACTAAAACGATAATTATTATGGAGTTTAATATAGTAGGCAAACTGCTCATTAATCCTTACAATCATAGCTTCGTTATTATCATTTACTTAAAATGATACCACAGGGAACTGGTATGTACCACCACATTAACTACATATTATATACCCACACTGTCTGTTTCTGCAATCATTTTGGTTTATTTCAAAAATAAACTTTATTTAAAATAGCGAGTCTTGTTGGCTAATCGATACTCTGGAAAATTAGACTTAAAACCTTCATATTTTTTCTCTAGAAGAGTTTTTTTTTTTTTTTTTTGAGATAGAGTCTGGCTCTGTTGCTCTGGCTATAGTGCCATAGAGTCAGCCTAGCTCACAGCAACCTCAAACTCCTGGACTCAAGCGATCCTCCTGTCTCAGCCTCCCAAGTAGCTGGGACTACAGGCATGCGCCACCATGTCCGGCTAATTTTTTCTATATATTTTTATCTGTCCAATTAATTTCTTTCTATTTTTGGTAGAGATGGAGTCTCGCTCTTGCTCAGGCTGGTCTCGAACTCCTGAGCTCA
>CAUYSK010021524.1:0-39445 GCA_963575035.1 Avahi laniger
TTTTTAGCTGTCCAATTAATTTCTTTCTATTTTTGGTAGAGACGGGGTCTCGCTCTTGCTCAGGCTGGTCTCGAACTCCTGAGCTCAAACAATCCGCCTGCCTCGGCCTCCCAGAGAGCTAGGATTACAGGCGTGAGCCACAGCGCCCAGCCTTCAGACACTGTTCTTAATGCTTAGTGCAAATTAAGTCATTTTATCCTCACAACAACCCTATAAGCAGATATCATTACTGTCCTCATTTTAAACATGAGGAATTGAGGCACAGAGAGACAAATAACTTGTCCAAGGTTATGTACCTAGTAAATGGTAGAGCAGAAGTTTGAACTTAGCCTGATTCCAGATTGCAGGTTTTTTTAAAATTTTTTTTTTTTAGCAATAGGGTCTCGCTCTACTCCCCAGACTGGAGTGCAGTGGTGGGATCATAGGTCACTGCAGCCTCAAACTCCCTGGCTCAAGCGATTCTCCTGACTCCACAGGTGCACTCTACCACACCCGGCTGATTATTCTTATTTTTTTGTAGAGACAGGATCTCTCTATGTTACCTGGGCTGGTGTTGTACTCCTGGCCTCAAGGGATCCTCCCCTTTGGCCTCCCAAGATGTGGGGATTACAGGTGTGTACCACCACACCTGGCCTAGAGTGCACGTTCTGCCTCTTGACAACCCTATGTGATTGGCATTGTTATTATCATCCCCATTTTACAGATGAGGAAATTGAGGCTTGAAGAATTAAGTAACAATCCAAAATTAAGCTGTTAATAAATGTCAAGCCAGGACTTAAACTCAAGTCTAAATCTGAAGCTTAACCAGTAAGCTCTATGGCTGCCCTGGCTCTCTGTTCCCAGCCCTGTGTCCGTGCTCAAGTAAGTGTGTCAAGGCACTTACTCATATTTGCTCTTGTTCATGATGACGTTGATTTATTAAAAACAAAATCAATCACTAAAGCTTTGACTACCAGAATGGCAATTCTTATGACTTAAGTTACTATTCTCTTAGGTTGTTATAGTATTGAGTAGCACTGCATTTACTATAGCGT
Source organism: Avahi laniger (assembly GCA_963575035.1). Lineage (NCBI taxonomy): Eukaryota > Metazoa > Chordata > Mammalia > Primates > Indriidae > Avahi > Avahi laniger. The sequence continues at coordinate 1,035 of CAUYSK010021524.1, forward strand.
TTACTAAAGAATGAGATAATAATGAAATAAGGGAGTGAACACACATTCTTTTTTTTTTTTTCCAAGACAGGGTCTCACTCTGTTGCCCGGGCTAGAGTGCCATGGCATCAGCCTAACTCACAGCAACCTCAAACGCCTGGGCTCAAGCGATCCTTCTGCTTCAGCCTCCCGAGTAGCTGGGACTACAGGCATGTGCCACCATGCCTGGTTAATTTTTTCTATATATATATTTTTAGTTGTCCAGATAATTTCTTTCTATTTTTGGTAGAGACAGGGTCTTGCTCTTGCTGAGGCTGGTCTCGAACTCCTGACCTTGAGTGATCCACCCGCCTCGGCCTCCCAGAGTGCTAGGATTACAGGCGTGAGCCACTGCGCCTGGCCAAACACACATTCTTTATTGAGTTGTCTACTTATGTGCAAAGTCTGGCAAGAACCAAGAAGATAGAGAAGCAGCATATAAGATGTGGTTTTTATATTTAAAGGTTTTATAGTCTATCGTGCACATACACTACATGAATCATTAGAGAAATGAGTCACTGGGGCAGTTTTCTCTGTGCCTCACAGGAGCCATAGGAAGCGGAGATGACTGTGGCCCAGGGAAGTACAGGTTTACCTGGAGGAGAGGTAGAATTAGACCAGTGCAGGAGAGGATCTGTCATTCATGGTGACATGTCATGGGCTATTCTAGAGGCAGGGACACAGTAGGAAATGTGACAGCACAGTTCCCACCCGTGGGGAGCTCATACTCTGATGATGAGAGACAGACAGTAGACAAGTAAAGAAATGATCAGGAATTCCAGACAGGAGTAAGTGTTGTGAGTGAATAAGACAGGCCAGTGTCGGAGAGTGATGCGGACAGAGTATTCCAGGTGGAGGGACAGCTAGTGCAAAGGCCCTAAGGCTGCTGTGAGGGACGAGGCCCGTGTGACTGGAGGACACAGAGGAGAGCTGTAGGAAATGAGATAGGCAGGCACAGGGGGCCAGAGGTGGGGCTGGTAGGGCCAGGGTGCAAATTTGTGTTATTCTTAGTTAAATGGGAAGTCACTAATGGGTTTTAAAGAAGGCGAGAGGTGGCTTTCAGTTGGTGTTTAGTCCAGTGTTTCTAACACTGTAGCAGAAGACCAGTTGTTTTACTTCTGATCTATTGCGGGCCATAATTTTTATAAAATACAATACAAGTGAATTACCCGAAAAACGATCGTGTGCTAGATGTCATAGCAATGTCAATTGCTATAAACATTTCTAAACAGTTATTCTTAATTTTTGTCATCTCCTCTTAGATGAGTAATAAATAGTCCCTGGACTGGGACCAGTTGTGGACTATGCTTTGAGTAACACCTCTTTAGAAGAACTTCTCCAGTTGCTATTTAAAGAATAAATGAACTGGGCCAAGTGCAGTGGCTCACACCTGTGATCCTAGCACTGAGGTATCTGAGGTATGAGGATCACTTGAGGCCAGGAGTTCAAGACAAGCCTGAGCAACATAGCAAGACTTTGTCTCTGAAAAAGAAAAACAATAGAAAAATTAGCTGGGCATCGTGTCACACCTGTAGTCCCAACTACTCAGAGGCTGAAAAAGGAGGATCCCTTGAACCCAGGAGTTTGAGGTTGCAGTGAGCTATCATAATTGCTCTCTAGCCAGGTTGACAGAGCAAGACCCTGTCTCAAAATAAATAAATAAATAAGGTAAATGGATGTATTGGTTGTCCGTTTTAGTGCAGATAACAGCATCTGTCCTCACTAGTTTAACTCACAGGGATTATTCTGTTTAAACAACTTCACAGAATCATTGGGACGACTTAAGAAACAGACTCTAGGCTTAGCTTCTGGGAAGTAGCTTCCAAAAGCAACTGTATAGGATTGCACTGTTCAGGAAGCTACTGCCTCTGCCACAGACGAGACTCTGCAAAATAAAGTTGCTGCAGCTCCCAGCTCTCGTGTCACACCACCCATGCCAGAGTCAGGAAGCTGCCATGATCTGTGCCCTCTGAATGGATGCTTTCCCCTCCTCTCATCTGCCCCCATACCTGGGCCCAAATCGTCTTTAATGAGTGGTCCCACTTGTGTTCTAGGCAGAACCCAAGTCACATCTGGAACCCCCACTTGTAAGGCACTCTGAAGAACGCTGTTTTGGGCTTTCAAGCTGGCGTGCTAGGTGGGAGTTGGGATGAGTCCTGAGCGAGCCAGTCTGCAGTGTGTGCCATGGAGGCAAGAATGGTGGTGGGGAGCCTGGGGTAAGATGGTAAAGGCCCGCATCCACTCACTTTGGAAGAACTTCCCTGGATTCTTCATTGGAGTGAGTTGGTAATTGGGGTGAATAGAGAACTAGCTACATCATCAGCAGTCCTATTTTGTTTGTGTGGGTACGTCATGCGTATGGCTCTGGGCTCATGCCATCTCCAATAGGAAAGTCTGTCTTGGAATTTATAAAGGAAAAATTGTGTGTAAAGGAGGTTAAGTATCCTTCATAACCTGACTACAGAGGCAGCTACTATTTTACAAGGTTGTATCTGATTCTATTCTCTTTTTTAACTGTTCCAGATTCAATTCATTTGCTTTTGTGAATGGCTAATTCAGTGTCTCTTCACCCTCACTGGTGCCCACTTTAGAGCCTGGGGTGGCTACCCCTTCACCTCCTGGCTCCCGTCTCGTTTCCTTATCTCATGCACTCTGCCTGGCATGTAGCTGTTTCTTTATGGTTTGTCCTACTCTCTCCACTAGAGTGGAAGCTCTCTGATAGTGGGGCCACGTTGGCTTCGTCACTGGTGTCCTCTTAGAGCCCAGCACTGTCCTGTGTGTTTCAGGTGTCAGTTGTCTACCTGGATGATGTTGATAGATACTGAGCATCATAGTTAGACTGTTTGCACTGCAAGGAACACCTACCCTTCAATCAGTTCACAAATAAAGGAGTGAGTTTATTGTAAAATCATAGATCTCTTGTAGAAAGTCCACTCAGGCCTCCCAGGAGGTGGAAGCAGGAAAGCTCCGATTGCCAAAGCCATACCACTGACCGCTTCAGGGCTACACCGTCTCCTGCCATGGCTCCTCTGCCTGTCCTCCTCCCCTCTCTGGGTAGACTTGGCCACCAGACCTTGAGATCCTCTATTGGAGGCAGTCTCTGCGTTCAAATTATTGAGAGAGAAAATGAAATCCCAGTCACTGCCCAGACAATGCCCAGTCATTGTCTTCCAGAGCACCAGCAGCCCCTGGTCCAGAAGACTGGCCTGTTACCTCAGGGTTATACCTTTTAGAGGCTGTGACTTGAAATTAAAATCAAGTAAAATGTAACATCTTCTGAAAGAAGGATAAACTGCGATGTTGGAAGCGTAGTATTAAGAGTTTTTGAATCTAATAAAAAGCTACCGGAAGGAAGGCAAGGCTAGCCACAGGAGCGTGAGTCCGGGTGCTGCTGGCGAGCACTGCGCCCTCAGCAATCGTGGGAAGTGCTCCTCTCCTTCTGTGAAAGAAGACAGTGTGGACTGTGATTTCTAAAGTAATCAGTGGCCTTCTGGGATTGAAAAAAAAGTACTTTTGTTGAGCTGTAATCTACCTCCCTTTAAAATGGAAATCTCAGCCATGCACACCCTGTAATCGTAGCACTCTAGGAGGCCAAGGCGGGAGGATCACTTGAGCTCAGGAGTTCAAGACCAGCCTGAGCAAGAGTGAGACCCCATCTCTACTAAAAATAGAAAAATTAGCCGGACATGGTGGCACACGCCTGTAGTCCCAGCTCCTTGGAAGGCTGAGGCAGGAGGATTGCTTGAGCCCAGGAGTTTGAGGTTGCTGTGAGGTAGGTTGATGCCATGGCACTCTAGCCCGATGGGTGGGTTGGGGGCGCTATCTACATAAATAAATGAATGAATGAATGAATGGAAATCTCCATGTAGACAGGAAGCCTAGGAAAACACTGGGCTAAACACTAAAAAACATTAAGTGACTCCTAATGTTTTTTGTAAGCAACACAGTTGGAAGAAAAGTGTCCTCGAAGGCCCACCCTGAGGCTCAGGTTAAGATAATCAGATTATGCTACTCTTATGATTATCACTCATATTCTCACTGAAATCAAAATGTATGCACTTTGAATGTTCACAGCATTTGTAGCACAAAGAAATGATAAATGTTTGAGATGATAGATATGCTAATTACCCTGATTTGATCATTACACAATATATATATGTATCAAAATAACACTCTGTATCCCATAAATATGTACAATTATTACATGTCCACTAAAATAAAAGGGAAAAAATGATTAACAGTTCTCTGTCATTCTTCAGGAATGTTTATGGATTGTTTATTTTTATTTTATTTTATTTTTTTTTTGGAGACAGAGTCTCACTCTGTTGTCTGGGCTAGAATGCCGTGGTGTCATCCTAGCTCACAGCAACCTCAAATTCCTGGGCTCAAGTGATCCTTCTGCCTCAGCCTCCCAAGTAGCTGGAACTACAGGCATGTGCCACCATGCTTGGCTAATTTTTTTTATATATTTTTAGTTGTCCAGCTAATTTCTTTCTATTTTTAGTAGAGACAGGGTCTCACTCTTGCTCAGGCTGGTCTTGAACTCCTGACCTTGAGCGATCCTCTCACCTCAGCCTCCCAGAGTGCTAGGATTTCAGCGTGAGCCACCTCGCCTGGCCTATTGATTGTTTATCGATTGCTTATTAAATATCTGGCAATTTCCCAAACCTTCTTTACCTATTTCAAAACTCAGAAAAACCAAACAAGCAAGTGCAGAGACAAAATTACTGCGAAGTCGATAAAGCTTACTTGCCTGGGCACCTTCCAAAAAAGAGGCCCTTGCAATGTCTTTACATGTTTTTTTATATATATATATTTTTTTTTTTTGAGACAGAGTCTTGTGCTATTACCCATGCTAGAGTGCAGTGGCATCATCATAGCTCACAGCAAGCTCAAACTTCTGGGCTTCAGTGATCCTCCTGCCTTAGCATCCCCAGTAGCTGGGACAACAGGCACATGTCCCCATGCCCAGCTAATTTTTCTATTTTCTGTAGAGACGGGGTCTTGCTCTTGCTCAGGCAGGTCTCAAACTCCAGGCCTCAAGCAGTCCTCCCACCTCAGCACCCAAAGTGCTAGGATTAGAGGTGTGAGCCACCATGCCTGGCCACATGTTTATATATTTTGTTAAATTTATAAAAATTAGATGTTTCAACCATAATCAGTTAAGACTGCTGTCTCTTTCCATTTCAGCTATCCCTGAGTCCTATATTCCTCTCCTGGGGTAGCCATGTGGAAGGGCTGACTAGGGCACATTTGTGTGCTTTGCATCGCTCACACATGTAGTTGCATTATTGCTGCTGTCTCTGGGTGTCTTCTAGGAATACTCTGAATATGGTCAATTCAAAGAATACTGAAAAGAAGTCACTCCATAGAAAACTTGAAATACCTGGAAATCTTACAGCTCAGACGTGAAAAAAACGCAATAGAGATTTTCCTAAATTTGAGAACAACTCTAAAAATTACATGGTATTACTAACGAGTAGTTGAGAATATAAAAGAAGCCTCTGTAAACTGTCAAAAATAAAAAGCAATTTTCCTTTAAAAATGTATGTGCTATGTGATTTTAAATGAAATCATGCCAGTATATAGAATTTTAAATTTAGATTATCACACATCATCAAATAAAACAGATTATATATTTTATTTCAATAAAAAGGGATATGGGAGGGAGGAGGGGAGGGGTATATTCACACCTAATGGGTGTGGTGCACCGTCTGGGGGTGGACACGCTTGAAGCTCTGACTCAGGTGGGGCAAAAGCAATATATGTAACCTAAACATGTGTACCCCTGTAATATGCTGAAATACAAAAGAGGGGATATGTACCATTGGTAACCGTATTTGCCTATTTCCTTGATTGTACAGGGAGAAGACACCCGTTATCAGAAAAAAAAATTATGTACTATATGTACCAGTTATGTAAATCCCTTGATCATATGCACAGGTATGCTCTTGGGGCTTTGGCAGCTCTGAAATTAATAAAATGTATTAACATTTGTTTAAAATACAATTCAAATTCAAGAATTTGAATCAAAATGCAAGTAATTCTATTCTTCCTTTTATACTGCATGTAGAAATGGAATATTTCACAGAGATGTAAAACCAGAAAACATACTAATAAAGGTAAGAACTTTTATATGAAAACTTGCTATCAGAATAAAGGTAGAATATAAAACCTTTTTCACTGGATATGCTTTTACTTCCAGACAGCTGGGTAGCATGTTTGTTTTAGTATTTTTTTCCCTCCCAGTTTGTAAAAGATGGTTTATTTAATAAATGCCATCAATATAACTGACTGCACACCCAGAAGGCACCCTTCTCACACTGTAGACAAAAATGAACTCCTTTCCGATTGTCATACTACTTTTTTTTTTTTTTTTTTGAGACAGAGTCTCACTCTGTCACCCAGGCTGGAGCTGGAGTGCAGCAACCTCATCATAGCTCACTGCAACCTTGAACTCCTGGACCCAAGGGATCCTACTGCCTCAGCCTCCCCAGTAGCTAGGGCTACAGGTGGGCATCACCATGCTGGGCTAATTTTTCTATTTTTTGGTAGAGTTGGGGTCTCATTCTTGCTCAGGCTCGTCTCCAACTCCTGGCCTCAAGTGATCCTCCCACCTCAGCCTCCCAAAGTGCCGGGATTACAGGCGTGAGCCACCTCGCCAGGCCCCAATTGTCATTCTAAACACTCTAAAGATAAATTTGGTAGAGGCAGGATTTGCGCTCAGGTCTCTTTCACTCCAAAGCCACCAAAGCTACCAGTGTTTAAATTGGACAGTTTGCTGTTTCCCCGGTGTGTGTCTGACTTGCCATCAGCGAAGTCCTCTGAAGCCATGTGGCTAAAAGAGCCCCAGCAGGGGAGCTGAGGGACACAGCAAGAACTTGGCTAGTGACTGTCATTCACTGTAGAAGCACACCATGACTTATCCATTTTCAGAACCCGTAGACATTTGGAAATACATGTAAAACATAGCCAGAATATTTATAAACATGTTCCACTGACTATAAACACCGCTTCCTCATCTGTTAGAGGCACTGTCAGGTGCTCATAAAGCCAGTAATTTGTATTTTACAAACTAGTATAGATATATTCGTTTTTTTGTTAGTGCATAAATATCTGAAATGGTCTATATTACAACAGCTGCACAATGAGACATTACTTGCACTTGCTTTTCTCCCCCTGCAGCAGGATGTCCTGAAATTAGGGGACTTTGGGTCCTGCCGGAGTGTCTACTCCAAGCAGCCGTACACAGAGTACATCTCCACGCGCTGGTACCGGGCCCCCGAGTGTCTCCTCACCGATGGGTTCTACACGTACAAGATGGACCTGTGGAGTGCTGGCTGCGTGTTCTACGAGATCGCCAGGTAGCACGGGGCGTGGAAGGGCTGGAACAGCAGCTCCGTGCCGCTCCTTCCTTTACAATCCATTTTACAGTCATTTGGAGGTTTTTGTTTGTTTAACTGTTTTTAATTTAACAGAACATTTACTATGATTTAATTTTACTTTTTGTCAAATGCTTTTCCTTGCTTGCTCTTCACAGAGAACAAGCAGCCTCAGGTATTGCTTTCCTCCCAGCACCCCCAGCCCTTCGTCGGGGGCCCCTTCATCTGGCTTCATGATAAAGTGACTGATAAAGGAGTGTTCTAGAACAGAGCTTACGGCTGCCTGCTGGGGCCTGCCATGGGGAGGGGTGAGCGGGTGGTCCCCCAGGGCCTATTCTGAGATGTAGTCACATCAGGTAGGATGCTCTGGCCACAGGTGCAAGGATGAGGCACCTCTGGCACAACTGGGCTCTAGAAAGCCCGATCCCAACCTGTCCCTCCCCGGCCTCCAAACCCCTGGCTCCCCCTAGCCTTTGGGAAGGAGCAGTGGCCCAGGCAAGAGGAATGAGTGTTCTTCCCACTCAGAGCTGAGTGGTGTGGGACCTCCTCATGGTGGACCTTCATGATGCAGATGTCGCCGCGTTTAATGGCTGGTGGCACACATCTGAAGGGGAGAACCCAGCAGAGGCAGGGACTCAGATGTCATCCAGTCCCACCTACTCAACTGACTGCTACAAAAATACAGACAGGCCGGGCGCAGTGGCTCACGCCTATAATCCTAGCTCTCTGGGAGGCCGACGTGGGTGGATTGTTTGAGCTCAGGAGTTCGAAACCAGCCTGAGCAAGAGCAAGACTCCATCTCTACTAAAATTAGAAAGAAATCAATTGGACAACTAAAAATGTATAGAAAAAATTAGCCGGGCATGGTGGCACACACCTGTAGTCCCAGCTACTCGGGAGGCTGAGGCAGGAGGATCGCTTGAGCCCAGGAGTTTGAGGTTGCTGTGAGCTAGGCTGACACCATGGCACTCACTCTAGCCCAGGCAAGAGAGTGAGAATCTGTCTCAAAAAAAAAAAAAAAAAAAATACAGACAGATGTGCACTTCAGGACACACTCTCCTTTGATTCTAGATCATTCATATTAATAACTTGTTATTTTGGAAAACTGAGTGGCAATTTCACCGAAGCCAGAAGTGCCAACAGACAATCCTTTTTCATGTGTTAAAATCTCTTGAAGTAATTTGGAGGGGGGTTAAAGGACTCAAAAGTTAAGAACGTGACAGCTGATGGCATCTAACCAGATTGTTAGGCAGCCCAAGGTAAATCAGTTCTCAGACTGTTTCCTGCTCACCCACGTTTTCCTCTTCGCTCTTTTAGTCATGAGATTCTGCTATTTTCCTGAGTAGAAGCTAGTCCTACTACCAGGGCTAGATTTTTAAACTCCTCTTTGTGGCATGTAATATGAATTGAATTGATTTATACAGGTCTAAAATCTTTTATCCACAATTCCAATATCTATAAAATCTCCGAAAACCAAAAGGTTTCTTGGAACTCATTTGTCGGTGAAACTTGAGCCGACCCACCCGGAATTTGTTAACACAACTCACCTGGGCTGACGGGAGGCTCGTTACGGTGGTTACTAATCACAATTAGTGTGAGTGTTCACATTTCAGAGTAGACACTGGATTGTGCAGGTGTAGGAATGTGCATCTGTCTCTTGGCTTTTAGAAAACACATTTAGGACTTATTGGTAAAGTAGCCACAGAAAGGTCCAAGCAAAAGGGAGGACAGAAGTCTCCAGCCATGAGGATTGCTATTTGGGTGAGGTTCATTTCCTTGTGAATGAGCCCGCCTGGCAGGCAGAGAGGCCCGTGGCCCCGTGCTGACCACAGTGCCCTTTGGCTGCCCTTCCAGCCTGCAGCCCCTCTTCCCTGGAGCAAATGAACTGGACCAAATCTCAAAAATCCATGATGTCATCGGCACGCCCGCTCAGAAGACCCTCACCAAATTCAAACAGTAAGTGTGGTGTGCTGAGAGTGGACAGGGACTTGCTCCCCTGCCCAAGACCTGCAGCAGAGCGCGCCTGTCTCTGTGACACCTCCCTCCTCTCCCTACCCCACTTGGCTCCTGCTGCCACCAAAAGGGCTGAAAGCTCATTTGCGGGCAGCACAGTGGCTGCTCACACAGCCCGTCACTTCCGGAGCTTCACAGAGGTGCGCTCTTCCTTAAGGATCGCAGAAAGACTTCTCACAGCCTTCCCGAGGGCCTGGGAGTCAGGTTTGGCCCCCTGAATATTTACACAGGACTTAGAAATGAAAAATGTTTCCCAAGCACAGACTGCTTGGTGAGGACTCTCTGCAGCTGCTATTTGCATTGCTGCCCGGCCCTCACAGACTCGTTAGGGTTTGGCTTTGATCCCAGATGAAGCGGGAGCTGGGGAGCTGGGGCGTCTGGGGAAGGCCCCGTGGGCTGGGGCTGAGCACTGCTAGAGCCCAGGAAGGGGAGGTAACAACTATTGCTGATTCTTTTTTTTAACTTTTTCGTCTCACATGGGAAGGCGATATTAATCTTTTATAAGAAAGGTAGTTTTCTTCCATTTATAGCATAACTGATTTCACACACCCCTTTTAATAGACCTTATTTTTTAGAGCAGTCTTAGGTGTGCAGCAAGACTGAGTGGCGAGTACAGAGATATCCCCCAGACCCCCTTCCCCACTGTCGACATCCCCCCAGAGTGGTGCGTTTGTTATGGCTGATGACCCTACGATGACAAGTCACGACCACGAGAGTCCCTGTTTATGTGAGGGCTCACTCTTGGAGTCGTACATCCTATGGCTTGGACAAACGTACGGTCTGTAGGTCAGAAACCGTCACCTTCAGCACAGGGCCTTAGGTGGACCGGCCGAGTGCTCCACATAATGGCGTGATCATTTATTATCATTGGGCTTTTAATACAGGTCGAGAGCTATGAGTTTTGATTTTCCTTTTAAAAAGGGATCAGGAATACCTCTCCGGACAACCAATTTGTCCCCGCAAGGCCTCTCCCTCCTGCGGGCAACGGTGGCCTATGACCCTGACGAGAGAATCACTGCCCGCCAGGCCCTGCAGCATCCCTACTTCCAAGAACAGAGGTAGGCCCTCTGCCACACTTCCCTGACGCAGACAGAGTCCCTGGCTAACGAGACCCGTGGGGCGCACGGTGGGGCAAGGGACCGACTGGCCTCTGGAGGGTCCCCTTGTTCCTGGGAACAGCTGTCTCTATCCTGAACAGTGGTCAGTGCTCCTTGGAACACCCACTGTGCTGTTTTCTGGTGTATCCTCCCCAAAATGAGGCTGTTAGCAGCTCCGTGGCAAGGGTAAAGGGGGTGTATCTGTCTGCTTTGCGGTTGATGCCACGGCTCTAGTTAGTAAGATTCTAGAAGAGCCTGGCACACACCCTGTGTAAATGGCATAAACTCTTACATTTATAGCATGAACTTGTAAGGTTTTAGAGCACATTGAATATTACCTGGCACTGAAGTAGCTGCTGAATGGGAACCTAAGAGGTGTCTGCCCTGAGGTCGTCTAATTCCACACCTCTGGACATTCCTATGTGTGTAACTATGGAGGTGACAATGTGATCCCAAAACACAAGTCCTGGGGTAGGCAGTGCAGGCCTGTGGGACGGCAGTGCCCATGGGTCATGGAGCCTTCCCTACTTCCGGGCCCGAGACTGTCGGACTGAGGAAAGAAAAAAAGCTTCCTCATCATAGCTCATGTGGAAAAGAAGAGCTGGTGACAATTCACAGCTCTTCTTTGTCCCAATTTGCTTTGGGACAAAGAAAGCAAACAAGCAGTTGTGCTCTGTGGGTTCTCAGTAGAGGTGTTTCGTTCTCTCCTCCCCTGTAGGGCAACTGAGAAGCAGGCTCTGGCCAGCCACAGAAAAGCTTGCTTCCCAGAGCGCCCTGTGGCAGCAGGATGCCCCAGACACAGCTGGCAAACGTCAAAGGAGGGCAGAAAGCAGGTACTGAGTGAAGCCAGTGGGCTGGAAATAGCCTGGCTGAGCGGGCACTGGACGCCCTGGGGTGGCCTGTCTCTCTGAGGACGCCACCTGTGGACCACGCTGCCGCATCTCTCCTGAAACTGCACCTTGTCAGCCAAGGCCTGGACGCTATGCCAGTTAATGTCTCCACACGTTGGAATGTTAGGGACCCTGGTTCTAATTGTTCAAGCCCTGTCTGCCCCACTAGCTAAGGATCGGTGACTGACATCCCACATAAGCAGGTCCGGGCAGGGGGACCCTTACATGAGTTTTTGGGTCTGTTCTGATGACCGTGTGCGGGTGCCAGGTTCTGCGCCAAAGCACGTTGCAGACATCACCTTATTGTGCCCTCAGAGCGACCCTCGCAAGAGGCACAGAGAAGCCACAGCACTGGCCCAAGGCACCCACCTAGTCACTGACAAGTCCCAAACTCTGGGCAGGCCACACTCTCTCTACTTGACCCCCGATCCCTCATGGAGCACAGCGGGCCCCTGACGAGTACTTCATCTTGTCAGCAGGGGTGGTTTTACATGCTTGTTTGGTTTAGAAATGACAGCTTCATTCTGCAATATCTTCACCTTTCTGCCCACATTCAGTTCTAACATGATGTCCCCCACGTGGCACCCATTTGCTCAGACCCACCAGTTTTACAGTTTGTGGCTAGTACTCAAACTCTGTGTGACAATGGGCCCTTCTAGCATTCATTTTTTCAGTCACCCACGCAGCACTCATTCATCCAGTGTCTACTGAGTGCTCACTGCATGCCAAGAGCCAAGGTCACAGATCCATCTGCAGCCACGCTGCTTCCCAGAAATCTAGACTCCTGTGTCCCGCCTCCTACTCGATAGCGCCACTTGAATGTCTGAGAGGCAAACTTGTTCAGACCCCGTCTCTTGATCCTTCCCCCACAGGCGCCCTTTCCCTGTGGCTTCCCAAGGCCTTCCCTTCCGCCCTGAGCTGTCCCTCCTCCTGGCGCTGTGCCTCCAGCACCACCCTCAGAGAGCCCTGTGGGTTTGCCTTCTCACCCCCATCAGCCTCCCCTTGCCTGGACACTCAGATGACCTCCCACCCCTGTCCCTGCTCTGGCACCCCTCCCTCCTGGAGGGAGGGTCCCTTTCAAACGTTTGTCTGATGTCATTGCCTGCCAGTACCTATGAAAGTCCCCACCGTCAGTCACATCAGAGGTCAGCAAACTTTTCTGTAAGGGCCAGACAGGAAATATCTTAGGCTTTGTGGACTATGAGGTGTCTGTTGCAACTGGCCACCTCTCTTCGCAGCAGTGTGAAAGCAGCTACAGGCAATATGTGAACCGGCGCTGAGGCCGCGTTCCAGTAAAACTCTGGACACTGAAACGTGGATTTCATATGCCACGAAGTTTTTTTTTAACCACTAAAGCATGTAAAACCCATTCTTAGCTCCCAAGCCATACCGGTGCAGGCAGCGGGCAGGTTCGGGCCCAAAGCCTCGGGGTGGCTCTGGGCGGCAGGAGGCATAGGGCCTGCTCTCGCCTCTCGTCACAGCCGTTCGGCACTTGGGCCGTTCCTCAGCCTCCCCAGGCACTGCTGGGTGGCAGCACCAAGGGTGGCACCAGCACATGGATGGTCATTGGTGGGAACGAGCAAGATGGGAGAGGACAGGCGCCCAGGAGGCAGGCTGCAGCACGAGGTTTCGCTGCTCTCTGTGGGACTCCGGCGAGCAGCCACCTGGCTCTTGGGTGTCTGGGACATGCTGGACGTTTTGTAGTCACTGTCAGGTCTCACTCACGGTCAAGAAATTTTATTAGGCAAAAGTAATACAAAAGAGCCTCTTTTGTTTTTCCTAATTTTCATAAAAAGGAAGCCTTTTATATCCAGCTGACCTTTGTTCTGTTTCAAGAAACAGTCCTTAACGCAAGAGGAGGACCATCCCAAGAGACAAGGACCGGCCTACATAATGGAGCTGCCCGAACTAAAGCTTTCAGGAGTGACCAAACTGTCGTCTTACTCCAGCCCCACGCTGCCGTCAGTGTTTGCATCTGGAACAAACGGGAAGGCCCCAGTGCTGAGGCCCTTGAAGTGTGTTGGGGCAAACAAGAAGGTAGCGCACACCGCTGGCTTCTCTGAGGGTGCCGCTCCTGGGCCCCGTCCCAGGCCCGACTGAATGTCTGTCATTTTTCTTTATAGACAGATCCGCAGAAGGACGTGAAACCCGCCCTGAAACCGTATCGCTTGCCCACCATAGAGAGGAAAGGTGGAGGGTACTGAGCAGCTTGCGCCGCCTCAGCTCTGTGGAGCGTAAAGCCAGGCAGGACCAGGGCCGCCGGGCGACACGGGGCTCAGGAGAAGCCTCACGGCCGGGCAAGTGCTGCTCTGCGGACTGCCCACACCCCGGCCGGGGCTGGTGGCCCGGAGCCGTGGCGGCAGCCGCGGAACAGCTGCACTGTGTGTTCCCGTCCAATACATTTGTAAAACCACCACACTCCAGGGTTTTCATTTTCATAACCTAAGAATTTGGGGCAGGGACTGTTTTGTAACTTTTTATATGAATCAGAAGGAACGCGCTGGGATTAGTGCGTCGGGCTGGCCGAAGGCGGCTCCACGTGGCTGCCTTTCCTGGCACGTGACCGTGAGCTCCGCATGGCGCGCCTGACAGATTGTGCTCTCAGAGCCCCTTGATTTTTATTAAAGGATAAGCTATCATTCCAGTATTTCATTTTAATATTTTCTAAGTTAAATGCGTCCTTCCTGTCCATTCCTTGATTTTAGCTTTTCTGGGCACATTAGGGCAATTGATTTTGTTGGGGATACTTTGGCACGGCTTGATTTTACTCCATTTGAAAAGCCATCACGGAAACACACCAGCTTGTTCTTGGGCCGTCGCTGTGACGTCAGCCGCACGAGGTGGGGCCAGGCACAAGGCCAGGCCTGCGTGGTCTCTTCTGAGCACCCGGCTTCAAGGTGCCACAGAAGGGACAGAACACTCTGCCTCCCGCCTGCCAGTGGGGCTGAGCTTTGGTTCTGGGGCGCCGACAATGAGCTGGGCACCTTGTGTCCTACAGAAAGAAACCCGTTTCCCTCGGGGGTGGGCTGGGAACACTGCAGAGAAACACAGGCACTGGCCAGGATGCTGGCAGAGGAGAAGAATCCTGTTAAGCCCCTTTTTGTCTTAGAATGCGACCTAGTAATCGAAAGCTACTTTTTTCTCATCTTCTCAAATTTACAGTATTTAAAAAAAAAAAGCTAAATTTCCCAGGCTAGTGTTGAGTCTCCTTGTTCCTCTGTTGAGACAGATCTGTGACACCACTCCTTCCTTCCAGGTGCTCTCCGGGGGCCCCACCCCTAGGCCACCTGACGGGTGGTGAGGCAGAGCCAGGAGCGACAGGACATCTGGGCGGCAGGCGGTGGACACGGGGCCACGTGGAGGGGTAGGCTGAGGGGGAGAGAAGAGGAGCAGCCAGCCCAGGGTGCGGGTGTCTGGTCTGGGCCCCGTGGGGCAAAGGAGCCAGAGAAGGGCAGATTCAAGACCGGAAGTGAGGCCTGGATGCATGTGGGGAGGGCCTGGAGCACACTTCCTGTTAAGCTATTTGAGAGCCTGCCCCTGTCCTGGGGAGGTGTCTGAGCAGGGAGGGTACGCGCCGTTCTGCCTCTGCAGAGGGCCTCGGGGTCAGGAGTCCCGGCGGAAGCCGAGACAGGTTCACAGACCAGAGACAGGGCTGAGGCAGAGTCCCAGCCAGCCCAGTGGCAGGAGGGGCCAGTGACACAGAAGACCAGGGGAGGCGGGAGTGGTGGGGCCTGGGCCAGAAGAGGGACCTGCAGGCAGCTGAGCCACACTCTGAGCCCGGGCCAGGGGAGGCTACTGGAGAACCAAGTCTGGAGAGAGGCAGCGGCTGCTGTCATCAGGACTGGCTTTAAGTTAGGGAACGTTCAAGGCCTGTTAAGTGTGTTACCTCCTTTAAGTATATAAAATATGAAGGGACTTGGAGGCCGAGGCAGGGGGATCGCTCGAGCTCAGGAATTCGAGACCAGCCTGAGCAAGAGCAAGATGCCATCTCTACAAAAAGAAAAATTAGCCAGGTGTGTTGGTGTGCACCCTGTGGTCCCAGCTACTCAGGGGGCAGGAGGATCACCTGAGCCCAGGAGTTTGAGGTTGCTGTGAGCTATGATGATGCCACTGCGCTTTAGCCAGGGCGACAGAGCAAGACTCCATCTGAAGAAAAAAAAAAAAAAAGCCAGGGCGAGGGGAATCTCGACGGTCCTTCTCCATGCCTTTTTGAGAAAGCAAACATGATGTGCAGATGCCGGTGCCCAAGAAACCGCCCTTACTCTCCTAACCACCATCCTTCCCCACAGCGGGGAGAGTGGGGCTGGGGGCTCTCTGGAGGCAGGCCCAGCTCACAGGGGACATGCCCTGTCCACCGAATGCAGCCTTCCTGGTTTCCTGTTGGTCTCTGGTGTAAATACTCAGCAGCAGTGTTGAGCCCGGGACACCCGGGCCCAGGGAGGCTCCAGGCAAGAGGCGAGGTCCTGCCTCCACGGAGGAGCAATGTGGCTCGCTGCATGCTCGAACGTCAGCTTCACAAGGATTGGGAGAGAAGGAAGATCCTGTTGGCCGCCCTGGACGTCCTGCACTTCACTTGGAGTCGCGCCTGCCTGCTCTTGCCAGCAGCAGGGGCCCAGGGCAGCTTCAAGTGCTGTGGTTCCGCGTGGCCGCCTTTGGGCCCAGCCTCCCTGCCCTGCAACAGGCAGGTGCTGGCCAGAGCTGCGGGCACAGGGGCCAAGCTGGCTCATCCCACGGAGGCCACCTCTCCCTGTCGTCAGAGCCCTGCTGGGGGCTCTGCCCACTCCCAAATTGGAAAGATGGTAAGGGCCGGCCGGCCAGGTCATTTAAGTTCTTCTGGAAAGCGCTATTAAATGGCTCCTGAAGTGCTTGAATTATCACCACAGAACTCCGAGCAGAAGCAAGGAGGACATCTCACTCGTCCTTCACGAGCCCCAGTAAGATATGTTCGGCCCACAGCGCTCACTGGGCGCCTGCTGAGTGCTGGGCCGTGCGCCCTACTCATCTTGTGTTGATCCGCCCTCTTCCACCTGCAGTGCCCTCCTTGTCTTGGAGGAAGAGATCAGATGGGGCAGAAGCGGACGTGGAGCCTGACTGCTTCCCACACTGGAGCTGGGCCTGTGGGTGGTGGTCTGGGGCGGGCAGTACGCAGACATCTCTGTCCAAGGACCGAAACGTGGATGGTGTCTTCATGTCACAGACCTACGCTTGGAGAAGGCAAGGCGGCAGCAACGGGCTCTGTGGTCTCCTGCCATCTCCTCCTCCGCTGCCCCCCAGGCCACATCGTGACATAGCAGGGGTGGCTAGAGCGGAGCTCCTCCTGGCTTCCCCTAGACCCAGTCCCTATGCGTGGAGCACGCATTCACCAACTCCCAAGGTCTGAGAAGGCTCATGGCAAGAAGTGAGAAAAGCAAACACAAATCGTACCAGGGAAGCCGAGCAGACTCCCTGTCTCCTTCCGTGGCTCCTGAGTGAGGGTGGGGGCCAGCCCTGAGGCCGCCTCGGTGCTCTGTCCCGGGTCTGCTGAATACTGTGTGCTGCTGGTGACAGGGTGGGAATGGTACAGACAGATTTTGGAAGCTATCTTGGACCACCTGGTCGGGGACCAATATTAGGGATAGTGCCATTAAAAATAAAGATTTGTTCCTGGCATAGGTGCATCTATAGTCTGGGGTGCATCTGACAGCTGTAGTACAGCAATGGCCAAACTGCATTCCAGAACCCAACAGAAGGTGACAGAGACTGGGCTGAGGCAGAGCTGGGACTAACCACCTCAAGTGACGCCGGTCTCTGGGCTGCTGAAAGCTATGCACGTGGCTGGGTCGTCCTGTGCTTTACACGTAATTGTTCTGGTGTCAGTCAGATTACCTACAAACAGAAAAGAAAGAGAATAAGGAGACAACCCAGGAGGATCACTAGATTAAGAATTCCAGACTTGATTTTCAAAGGCAGTTCCTTCCACATTCCAAATATACCTGTGGTTTGCTTAGGTATTCCGGACCCTCCTGGCTCTGGTTTCTGTGTAACTGACAGCACTTAGAAACCAGTGCTGCTTTGACTAAGATGACAAAAATACTAAACTACCCAAAATGTGCTAGTATCTGATTTTAAACGGAGGTCATTCTGCACGTGTCTTGCTTGTAGACTGAGTCTTTCATTTAAGACATAGCAAGTCTTAGTATTTTGCATTGTTTACCTTTCCGAAGGCTCACCCCACGGTGCGTGGCCCTGAGATGCAGAGGTGCTTCCGGCAGCAAGGGCTTCCAAGCTGGGAGCCTACCTGACCGTGGCCAACCTCTCCTCTGCAGATGGACTACACCAAGACCTGGGCTGATGTGAATTTTTATGTTGCTACATTTATATAAATGGTAAAAATGTAGCACACCCCTCAAAAGCCTGAAATAACTTAGACGTTGCCAAATTCAGTGTGATCACTTAGAGAAATGGGCTGTAGACACTTCGTAGAGTCTCACCAAACGTGGCCTTCAAAGGATCCAGCTGGACACGGCGGCAGCGGCGCACGCTGTCACGACGCTGGTTCCCCGTGGAGTCTGTAAGTGGGCGTGGAATGACGCGGACTCAGAGTTGCTCATGAACTGGTTTCAACCAAATAAGTCTCAGGTAATGCTTCATTAGCTGTTTCTTTTTCTTTTTTTCCCTCGGCTCCACCTCATTTTACCCTATTCATTAGCTATTTTGTGTCACGATGTAGTTAACAAAGCACTTTCATACTCACCTTAGAAACCATGTGATGTGTGGTCTCAGGCTTTCCGTGCTGGACTCCACGCTGTAAGAACAAATGATTCCCCGCAGCCGCCGGACCCGCGCACACGCAGCAGCTCGCGTGGCCACAGACAGGTGAGGCAGAGAAGGGGCCAAAGAACCCAAATCTCCCCGAATGAGCCATGTTCTTGGACAGTCCCATCGGCTTCAGTCTGACTGACGGGGCTTCAAGGAACATGGTGTGAAAAAAGGACAAAATAATTCCATACCAACTAATTCAACAAAAAATTACATTAAAAATTGAGCCAGTTTAACGGAAGATAGATGGTGTAGTCAAGATAGTTTTAATATTAATGTTTTTCTGTGAATTAGAAATACCACTCTCAAATGATGAAAATCACTAGTGAGGTACTATCCCCCCATTGCAGAATTACATTGTTGGTACATATAATACAGAGTCGGTTGCACTGGAAACAACAGTATTAAAATAAAAGTTAACAGATGAAAGGGGGATGTCTTCACACCTCGGAGGGCCATGAATCCATCACACCCAATTTCAAAGTAATTTTCTATCAGCATTAAACTATTTTAAGTGCAAACAATTTCCAAACATCTATGATCGCAGCATCCGTCTTCCTGAATTACATTTTAAGTCAGAAAGTAACTGTACGAGTGCATTCTAGGCTGTCTTTTGACCACCTAAGGTATAAAAAAAATCAGTACAAAAACAAAGTGAAGTACTATTTATAACAGCTGGATTTAAGGGGATTTTCTGTCCAAGAAATATTTTACACTATGTATATATGTATATATTTCATATATATGAGAGATTTAATTACACTGAATTTTAGAGTAAAAAGCAAGAAGACTCCATTTCTTATTTTTTACTGCAGCCCCAACAGACTGATTCAAAAATGGAAACAACTTCTTTGGGTGCACAGCGGAGAGCACGGCGCCGCCGGAGCGAGCCGGGCACGCGTCCACGCAGTCCCTGTCGCAGGCCGCCGCCTGAGGTCCGCTGCCTGCCGTGGCTCAAGCGCAGCTTGTGGCTCCTCGTGGTCACTCCCTCAAGTCCGAGTCCGGGGAGAATGTGTGAGCAGCGGCGGGGTCGCTACACTACAGTCCCACCTGGAGAACTGGCCTGGTTTGGGGATGACAATACGCCCTGCAAACAAAGCAGTTTACATTAATCCAGCACAACACCGGCAGCGAGGAAGTCACAGAATCGCCCTCCGCCAGTGTCTCACGTGATCGGAATTAGCTTCCGAGCTGGTTTGCTGGTTAACAAACCTTCCACTTCATCTATTCGATTCCCATCCGGATTACTGCATCACGTTCCTAACGAATCGGAACCCTGCTTGGGTGTAGTATTTGGGGGGGCAGGGGTGGCCTTGGCCTCTGGGGGAGAAAGTGGTCTCTCGGGGGCAGAGGAGCCTGGGTTCTTTGGAACTTCACTGGCCCAAAGGTATAAGGCGCCTCCTGAAGGGGCTGTTCAGCGCCTTCAGCCAGGGCTGCAACTCAGGGCCACAGAGGGTCCCCACAGCTCCGATAGGCGCTCTTGGAGCAGCCCAGGGCACCGCAGTTCTGGCCTACACACCCTCCCCAGGATCTGCCAGGGATTCCTGCTTTCTCAGTGGGTGGTGTGAAGGTGGCACCCCTCTGCCTTTGTAGGGCCCCACAGGTGGAGAAAGGAGGCCCCAGGCCAAGGACGTGGAGAGCCCCAGAGCAAAGCCCAGTCCTGCCTTTAGGCTGCAGCTGGATGCGCGCAGGGGATGTGCTGATCCACACAGGACATCGCTTGGCCCCATAAGAACAGGTACTGTCTGTCCCTTCAGGTGGGGCAGAGAGGCCGAGGCTCTCACCTGTAGCTGGTAACACAGGCCTGGGCTTAGATAAACCTAAGAGTTAAACTCTTAAACAGCAAAGAGCGCTTACATTTCTTTACACTTACTACTGGGATGCGCATAGTTACATTAAGTTTGGCATTCGTTTATTAAGAATAACTTTAAGATTACAATAGTGCAACACTGAAGCTACAGTCTTCAGCTCTAAGCACACAAGCTTATCCTTAAGCTGTCCTAATGCTTTAGTTGATTAGCATTGTTTACAAATGACAAGCCTTTACCTCTAAGCATTAACGGAGTGAACACTGCTACCTTCGCGCACGCTGGACTGGCCTGGATACAAGTGAGGGGTGAGATCTGAAGTTGGCCTTTAGCTTCTCCCACACCTTGTTGAAGGGAAACAAGCTGCCCCACTCCAGGTCACTTTACCTTCAGCTCCTGCCTTAACACCGAGCTCCTCATCTAGGCAAGATCAGGGAGCAAACAGAAGGCAGCAGTTGCCCCTGCTCAGTCCATAGGAGCTCTTTTCCTCTCAGATCCCCGAGAAGGGACAGACCCTGTTCTGGCTTCTGTGGCGAGGAGCCCGCACACCCCATCTTCTCGCTCACACCCGCCACGGCAACGGAGGAAGTCTACACAGCACGTGCCAGGAGCCGACCGCTCGGGCCTACCCAACCCGGGCTGGGGGCAGCCCGCGCAGGGGCGACAGCGCTTCCACCACCTCGGCGAGGCCGACTCCACTCCGTGAGGACAGTCCGCGGTAAGGAAACCTAACACGAGAATACTGCGTCGCAATCACATGCACCTTAGGAGGGGTGAAGGTGACTAAGATGAAGACAGTGGTTCCCAGGAACCATGTGATGTACAGAAACAGTATCAAACCCGCAGAATGGAGAGTCCGGCTCCTCTCGACAAGAGAACAGTACTCTGCTGCTCCTTGCAGAGCAGGAGAGCGCCGGCCCCTTGCCCGGCAGCCACTTGTCCAGGCCTCTTTCTTAACCCACAGGGTCTGCGTCCCCCTCTGCAGCTCTTCAGGTGGAGGTGACCGCAGTCACACAGACGCCAGGCAGACAGGCCCGCCCGTTACAGAAAGTGGTGCCTCTACCAGCCTCAGCCAACAGAAGGATAACACAAGCCACGTGTGACATTTACAATTTCCCAGTAGCACATTTCACAATTTAAAAACAGGTGAAATTAATCTTAGTTTATTTAACCAAATATATTCCATATTATCATTTCAACATGTAATCAATATAATTATTAATGACTTTTTTCACATGAAGCCTTTACAGTGTGCTGTGTAGTGGACACGTATAGCACATCTCCATTTGGACAGGCCCAGTTTTGGGATTCAGTGGCCACAGGTGGCTTGTGACTGCCACGGGGGATGGCAACGGTCTGGCCGTCCCCCTCAGGCCCTCCTTTGCCTTAGACTTTCTCCCACTCGGAGCGTGTGTGCCGGCCCTGCAGTCCCGGGGCGGGCGGGGTGCTGAGACACAGGGTGCACGGGCACCAGGCTTCCCGGGGCCTCAGGTTGGTGGGGACACATGCTTCTATTGCCTGGACCACCTCCCCACCCCCAAAAAGCCACCCAATCTTTGGGCTGCAGGAAGACCCCCACTCTCCTACTGGCACAAAGTAAGTGCGCACTCATTCTCCACTTTCTGCTGGCTAAAGCCCTAGTCCTGGTTGTGGTGGCAGCTGGGAGCCAACTGGAACTACCCGCGCCCCCTCGGCTGTCCACTAGGCCCAGGTCCCAGAGAGATCTTGAAGGTCGTCTAGTCAGTCAACCACCCTCAGACCTATCCTCTCGCCTCCTGTAGTCCACACTCGCACAGCAGGGAATTGGGGGTTTCAGTTGCAGGGGTTGGCCCTTTTGATGACAGCCCTGGTTAACGATTAGAATGGATCACCGTGCAGCAAATATGCCCTGGCATCAAAACCCAAGGGCGCTCCCCCCAGGCACCGGGCTGGGCAGCAGCCTGGCCTGAGAGGACGGCGGGGCACCCAGTGGGGGCTCACTGCAGCCTCCACCAGGGCAGAGCAGCAGATCACCTAAGAGAAGTTACAGGAAAGTGAAGCAAAGACCATGTGGGCCTGGCCTCCAGTTCTCCGGCACTGAGCCTAGCACGGCCCGAGGAGAGGGTCCCCTAGACGCAAGCTCCAGAGCTCGCTGGGCCTGCTGTGGCCTTGGGCTGGTGTCAGTGCCAGGCACGCTCATGCAGGTTGGTCATGTTCCCGGGAGGGTGTGAGGCGAGCACAGGCCAGAGGAGGAGAGGGTGACGCAGGACTAACGCTCCCTGGATAGGCAGGAAAGAGGCCTGGGCCCAAGGATTGGGTGGGCTTGGCACCTGCCCAGCACCCGACATGCAGGCGAGGACCATGAGGCCTTGTATGGGTCAGTGGAACCTTGACCTCGACACTGTCCACTGCCTGGAGATAGCATCACCTTGCCATGATGAACAGTGAAGGTACTGGGGAAAAACTGCCATTCAAAAGAAAATTAAATTTAAAAAGTCACGTTATTTCTCTAAGCCTGTGATTTAGGCTAAAGATTATCAAGTGGTAAAAGAGGAAGACAAGGAGCAAACACTGAGACCTCCACTAACGACCCTGGACACTCCCGAGGGAAGCCCAGGCCACACATCTTAACTGACAGCAGTTTGGGGCACATTTTCAACGGTGGAGAATCGACCCCCCAAACTGGCATCCATCCAATCACAGCGGTCCCCCTGCCCTAATCTGCCTGCTCTTTAGGGAGGGAGTGCTGTTTTATGGCATCTTTCCAGTGACTTTTCATGGGGAGAAATGAGCAAAGAATGGCGCGGTCCAGGGGGAACACCCGGTGGGATGAACGTGCCCCCGTGCCCAGTCCTCCTCAGCAACTCGTGCCAACTGCGGTCTGCGCACCAGAAGCAGGACAGTTGGCCACGAAGAGCTTTACAAATGCCTATCAGGCAAAAGATCTCCCCAGAAGAGAATCTGCACGATGTCCTATTGGCCCCCTATTATAGGAATAGCCTATTATAGGAATGTGACAACTCTTGAATCTAATAGTTAACACGCTGTTCTGTGCTCAGCAGAGTTGCCGTTTCATTCCAGCTAGAGATTCCATCTCAAAATTAAGGGGTAAAAAATATTCCAGCTTTAAGTTTGGGCTTGATCATAATTTGTAATACTAAACTAATAGAATTAAGCCTTGCTTCACCCGCGTATACAGGAAGAATAATATCTGGTTTAAATACAATTTACGACAAAGGAACGTGTCCGTGTTCCCGCCCTGACGGACGCTGCTGAGACGGGAGACCGACGGCAAGACCGACCGCGGCGCACGGAAGCCCGAGCATGCCCCGAGTCCTGTCGGCCGCCCTGGCCTCCTGCCTGTGGGTTCTGGGAGGGTTTCACCGGACCCCGGCAGGCCTGTAAATGTCAGAGGACGGAAGCTCAAGGGGACAGTCGCGGGCTGAGGTGTGAGGTTCGGTCTGGATGCCAATTCCTCGCCTCCTCCACCTGGATTGTTCAAAGCCTTCTCTGGTCGTATGACCGTCAGAGTTGCCCTTCCCAACCCACACAGTGACATGCAAACCAACCCTGGGACTGCTCCTACTGCAGCAGACAGACTAAAGCATCTCTCTGGAGAGCGTGTAGAAAGTGTCATGGGAGAGTCTGGCTCAGTGCTGGCTGGCTGGCTGGGGCACTGCAGTGGCCTCCGTCAGCCTCGGACTCCCCGCCCCTCCTGGAGGCTCAGGGTCTAGGCTCTGTGCCCGGGGTTCCCAGTAAGCTCTCATGGGGGGGCTATTAGCTAAACATCATTTGTAAAGTGACGCCTTTTTAGGGATGGTACAGAAACGACGAGTGGTATCACCAGGCTAACCTCTGAGGACGCTTCTAGCTCTGAACACATGCTCCCTAACTGCTCACCCACAAGACTCCCGTTCCTCTCCCCCATAAACCACGGCACGAGGGAACTGAAGGCAACCTGGGGGCAGCAGCCGCTGTTTCATTCTGAGGCACGTGAGGTCAAGTCTCCAGATTAAATGAGCCGGGCGTAGGAAGTGGGTGGCACATGGCTCGAGAGGTCCCACGGGCGTCTGGACCCATCCCTGCCCCAGACCCGCTGTTCACTTTGGCTCCTGCGGGCAGCTGGCTGTGCGCCTTTGCCAGCCTTCACCTGGCCACTGACAGATCACACTGAAGGTGGCACATTTCCCCACAGAGGCCACTCGACCTGGTCTCTAATGAGAAAAGCCACCCAGGGAAAAGGACCCTGCTCTTTTCACACCTGTCTGGGAAAAAGACTAAGGAAATTAAGGGCACAGCAGTGAAGGGCTCCTCTGAGATGGTGCTGGGAAGAAAAGCCCCTGCCGTCACCTGGAGGCCGACTCAGTCCGCCTGGCTCTGCACTCGCCCGCACTGGGGGGCCGGGGCGCCGCCTGCGTCTTCCCACAGCCCGTCCAGCCTGAGGCGCCGAGTGCTCACGTCGGCCCGCCCGAAACGGGAAGCTGGTTTTGGAAGCCACGGACGCCAGAAGGGGCAGGCAGAACCGAGTGCCTCTAGATGTTAGATGTCCGTCCCTCTCCAGAGACCCACTGATTCAGAATCCACCATTTATTTCGACCAGGGAGCCACACATGGAGGAATGGCTGTATTTGTTTCAAGATAAAACTAGTTTTTTTGTTGCTGTTTTTTTTAGAGACAGTGTTCTGTCACCCAGGCAGAAGTGCAGTGGCATGATCATGGCTCATCGTAACCTTGAACTCCTGGGCTAAGTGATTCCACCTCGGCCTCCCGAGTAGCTGGGACTACAGGTGTCTGCGACCACACCAGCCTTTTTTTTTTTTTAATTTTTTGGTAGAGACAGGGTCTCTCTATGTTGCTCAGGCTGGTCTCAAACTCTTGGGCTCAAGGGATCCTCCTGCCTTGGCCTCCCAAAGTGTTGGGATTATAGGCGTGAGCCTTGGCACCCAGCCAGCTATTTTTAAGAGATCAAAATGTTATGATGTTCTTAAAAAAAAAAGAAAAAAGAAAAAAAAAAAACCCTTGCTGTCAACCTAGTAGTCTTTAGGGCTCAGAATCTACTTGGTGCTAAGGAAAAAAAACCTTGTACTGCTCTTGTGACAGCAGGTCTGAGGAAGTCACTTTGAGAGCTGCGGACCTGAGAATCTCTTCTGCCCTGGGCAGCCTGGAGTCAAGACAAAAAATGCAGACACTTCAGCACTGGAGGCTCTGCCCACCCAACACCCCAGAGGACAGCACACAGTAGGGAAGCTTCTGGAGTCCACCCCCTGGAAAACACGGGGAGGCAGAGCACAGGGCTCAGCAGGCTGCCCACCTGGAGGGAAGACAGCCAGAGTGGGGCCTAGATGTCTCATGGAACGGCAGGGAAGTGACAGTAAGTGGGAGCACCCTGATAAAGGGCTCTGTCTCGGGCCACCTCACCCTTACCTCCCACCACCTCGGACAGGGACCTGCGGGTCTGGGCCTGTAATTCTTGCCTTGAAACACTGAGGATGCAGTTGCCAGGGTGCTGCTCAGATCAGCTACACGTGTCGAGAGTGAAGGACATTTCACAGCAGAATGATGTAAATCTCGGGTTCTTCGCACCCCAAAGGGAATGTCTCCCGCTGCCCTGCGTATGAAGGTCTCTGCACCGGAGCCGCGGGCCTGGTATCTAAGGCAGGGCACCCTCGACAGCCAGCACAAAGCCTCCAGCAAACTCCATTCCAGATCAAGAGTAGGAAAACAACAAATCTACCCAGGAATAGAGCTCCTATGGAAAGAAGCCTGCCAGCTGCCTTCCCCACTCTCTCCAGCTGCTGGCCGGGTGGCGGGTGACTGCTGGATGCCTGACATCCTGGACAGAGTCCGTACTAATCTAAGCCAGCTCCAGCCCAGGACGGCTTCAGGATGTCAGCAGAGCCTTTACACAGCTAGTCTGAAAAGTCAATTGCGTCCTCCCTCCAGACTGGATTCAGCACAGATGAGGATCACATAAAATAGCACCTCTGATACTCAGAACAAACATTTCATTTAGTTAGCTTCTAATTATGAGAAACTCAGAATCAGTAATAAGAGGTAGCAATTCCTGTGGCTATTTGTTCTATAAACATTAACAAGCATTTAAAAGCTTTTCTTTTTGGGTTCACTGAGATTTTTTAAAGCTTAGATGTGAAAACAACTGTTGAAAATTATCTACATTTACAATTCATTCACACATTTATTTAATGTCAATATACAGAAGACAACCCCAAAGTACTTCAGATTATCAAGTATGTTGTCTCTTTAGCTGTGACACTGACAAGGGACCAGCTAAAAAACAAGGCAGTGAAACAGAAACATGATTTTCTTAAAATTATAAAGTAACAATACTGATATTAAAGCTTTGTTAATTACTGCAACGTTTAATTTATCAATATTCATGTTAGGAAGGCTCTTTATCAAATTTATTCAAGTTGTCAAGAAATGGGATGAAAATGTAAAAAATGAAATACATGTGAATTTTACTTTTGATTTTCACTGAAGGTAAATACCTATACAATTTTACACAGTGTCACCTAACGTAACAATCTTTAATAAACTTGGGTATACAGAAATCATGAAAATGCAGGAAATATTTCCTTTACACTTTTAACTGACAGACAGTAATTTAACTATGACACAAGTTCACGTAACAGATGCAGCAATGAATAAAAAACCAACATCAGTGGGACTTCCCTCTATTGGAGGGGCCTGTTCTTACAGGGATCTGAGTTTCAAAGGTAACAGTTAATACAAGTGCTTTTAAATGGTGAGCCACACATTTGACTTTGGCCATATGAATGTTTCCTCTCTTTGGGACACCACTGGAGCCAGCGTGCTGAGTGCCTTGTCAACCTAAACCAACATGTGACAGTCCCCATCAGCCCCAGGGCACGCTCTGGACAAAGGAAGGCCCTCACCCTATTCCCAGGACAGGAGGCATATCAACCTTTCCTTTTGTAACCCAGTCCAGGCCAGGGGTGACGTCTCCAGGTCACCTATTAGACCTAGACACATGCGCAGAGGTTCTCACCGCCGCCATGGTGCAATCAGAAATTCAGAGGCCAACTGCTCCCCTCGTCACCGGTGTTGGAGGCAGTGCAATGGTCTCTGACCCCCTCGGCCGAGCCCTCACCCACAGACGCTGCGCTCCGCCAGTCTGTCATTGGAAAATGCACAGTTGAACTCTGCTTCTAGTTCTTCCTCGGACAGCCAGATACGTGAGATGCACCATCTGGTTTTCCAAAGGATTCCTTCTCCAGCCTCCCTGACCCTTTGGCTTTTTCCTCCTCACACTCTGAGCTTGCTCAATAAGAAATAAAACATCCCCCTCTCAGGCAAGAGGTGACAAGGACCTCGTTCTCAGGTGCAGACATGTGATAAGGCAGTTTCACCAACTTCAGCACAAATCTAATACTTAAAAATGTCTTTAATATTTCAGACGCACCACAGGAAGTGGGGGAGTGGCGCAGAAGTGGCTGCCTGGCTATCTGCCACCTGGGACTCGGCGTGAAGCTAAACGGTGCAGAGTACGAAACCCCACCTGGGGTGCAAGCCCGTAACAACTGGTCAGGTTTTTGGGGAGCACAGCACTTTGTTTCTCAGAATTTCTGAATGTCTTTGAGACAATAATCATTGTTACAGCTTTTTTCTGTTTTTCCACCCCTCCGTTTTTCCATCTTAAGGCATTTATCCTTCGTCTCGAGCTCAGGGCTCACGGGAGAACACTTCCAAACTGCTAGGAGGTTCAATCAGCACAAAAGAGAAAAGAAGATTCTTTACCACTGTTAAGTAAATTTAGAGCCCAGAGTTGCTAGCTATTTTTAAAGTGTCTGCCTACTCTCTCTTACACATTTGCTTTTAGAAGAAGGAAAGGTTTCCGAAGTCTCCCTTCTCTGGGCCTCTTGGTGGGGGGTCTTAATCCCCCTGCCCCGAACAAGAAGAAAGCCTCAGACAAGGGCTGCCGGGGTTGTGTGGAAGCCACCTCATCAAAGTCGCAGCACAGACCTGGCTTCTGGAATTACTGGAAGGCTCAGAAGAGGCAAGTCAGTGCAGGGCATGTCGACAGGCTCCCCACTGCCCTGGCCTAGCCCCTCTGAGGGCTTCTGCCGCTGCACAGGGGCGAGTTCGGCCTCTTGCCAGGGGAGGGCGAGATCCCCGCGCCTTTGTCTCTGTCCCCAGTGCACGTTTGAACAGCAGCCTCCTCTTGCCAACTGCTGTGTTTTATTCTAGAGGTTAGGCTAGAAAAGATCATCTTGCTCATGATAACGTTTCAGCTGAAAAACTGAGAAATTTCAATGAGAAAGCTCAAATTTGGTGAGAAAACTACAAAAATGCTCCCCGGACTTCTTAGTGGCTCCCATGGAAGCAATGCGGCCTTGCGCCTCACACGTCTGAGACCGGGAACCCCCGAGCTGCCCCTCCTCGGCCCTGCCCAGGTCTGCAGGAGCCACTGCTCAGAAGCACTTCTGAGGGGGGCCCGCCTGCCCCCCTGCAGCGCCCTCTTCTCAAGCTGTCGGGCACCTTCAGCTCTGGTCTCGGAGAACACCTCGCGTCCTGCCGTCCTGCAGGAGCGCTCTGCCGGCTGTCAAGGGAAGGGGCAGGGGTCGGAGGGGCAGAGGGGACGTGGCACAGCGCACAATGCAGTGCCCGGGGCTGGCCTGGGCTGAGCAGGCCGGGCCAGGCAGCCCCTCCCCAGGGCTTACACCCGGCCCTTGAACCCACAAGGGGCAGGGGCCCCAGACGGGGTACCAGACAGATGTTAAGGACACTGCACTCCTCAGCAGAAATTAGAAGAAAGAGATTGTGACCAAGCCCCGAATCCAGAACTGTGGCATTATCATGGTTTTTAAAACTGGAGGTAAGGGTGGAGGAAGACACACACAGGCTTCTATTAGCACATTTCAGAGTTGTTTTTAAAGGAAGCATGATCCATCTCCTCCTCTTGCCTGTCCCACCCCCGTTCCCATCAACAAACCGACTCCTAAGTCGCCTGTTAGTGTACCTCTGCCGTGCCTCCTTCCACCCAGCTGGTGCAGCTGACAGTGTTAGTTAAGGGCGGGGTGGGGGCGGCCGGAGAGCGCCCAGTTGGTTGTGTTGGTTACGCGAGTATACACACCACAGCTCCCTGCCGGCGGGCGACACCTTCAGAACTGAAAGGTCACCGTAAGTTTCACCAGCAGTGCTACTTACCTGTGATCACCTACTCTCCATTTAGGCCAAACACCAAGACCTGCATTTTGAAACTGCATACTCAATGCCTCAGAAGCATTTGAAACTGAGTTTCTAAAACTGTGCAGCTGCATGAAACTGCACAAGGAGTGTTCGTTACTGATCTCTCCACCTGACAGCTTGACTTAGCTTCCACAGTTCAAACAGTCCACAAGGATGGCTGTCTTTGCTACCTTAGATAGTTAACCTTTAGGAACAAAGAACCGCATTTTAAAGGTAAATAGGACGTTAACATTTCCCTTGAAGCACTGCTCAGGGATGTGAAATGCATAAACTGCGGCGAGATGCACCTGGGAATGCCGTGATCCCACTGCACAGAATCCACTGCGTTCGGGAGCATGACAGGCGCGGCGTGGACAGATCTGGCCACATGCTCGGAAGCAGGGAGCAGGCCTGGGCACTGGCCTGGCTTCCTGGGGGTGGAGGTGGCATTCAGAGGACAGAGCTCTGCTCCATCTACCAGAGTCTTTGCACTGCAGAGAAACAGAAGTCCCCGGGTCTTCACATTGCCGAACCGCATTCACTGCTCACACCGTATAAATTATCGTTATCTCTGTATTTAATTACAAAGGTGTGCAAAACAAAAACAAACCTAAATGCCCCAGATAAGTTAACAAGATAATCACCATCTTGACATAAAATATATAGCTCCAAGAACCATCTCATCCACTGTGAAAACTAGAATCTGAAATGAAACCCCCTGTGCAGCCACAGGGATCGCAGAGTCACAAGCGAGTCCTGCAGTGTCCCGTGGAAGCAGCACAGCCTCCTGGCTGCAGGAGTCCACACAGCGCCACTGCTGCGCGGCCGCAAGCCACCAGGGCCCCCGGGGGAGGCGCTCGGGTGGGACTGAGGATGAAGCCTGAGCACAAGGCCAGCGCAGGCGTCCCCAGAGTAATCCTGGAATCACCACTGCCATCCAAGAACAAGAAGAGGGGACCTGCACTTGCACCCCCTGCTGGGGAGGCTCTCTGAAGCCTGGGGACTCTAGCAGTCTAAAGACAACCAGGTCTGCCACGGTCGAAGGTCACATGCCTTTCTGACTCCACCCCCCACCCCCAAAACCGAAAAAACTACCTTTCCCTTGTTGGAGAACACATAAGCAAAGCGCATCTGACGTAAACTGTCCTGGCTTATGTGGCGAGAGGCACTTCTGACAACTGCCGTTGGCGTCCTCAGCCCGCAGTTCACGTGAACTGTCTGAGCTCTGAGGAAGGTGGGTATTTTAGTGCACAGAATCTCAATCAAAGTGCTACAAACTGCTTCTTTGAAAAAGATGTTTATTAAACAACTTTAATTGTCATAAAATGACTAAAATGGGTTTTAAAAATTAAGGCTCTTCTCTTTCTGTGGATTGCCAGAACAATGTAAAAATAATATCAATCAACTCTGCTAAACGCTTTGTTCCTAAAGTTAAATTTCATAGATTCCTAAACATTTTATGATTAAGGTAAAAAATTGGACTATAAATGACAATTAATGGCCATCTGTACTGAACACACACTCTGATCAGGTGTACAATATTCTAATTGAGTAGTTAAGCAAAAATATTCCAGTTAAAGCATAGATTTTAATTTTAGCATTTTAAAGTCATTGTTTTCCCACACTGTCATGATTTTCCTAAAATTGAAGTAGTCTAATACAGGAACGCTAACCTTGGGACTCTATATACTCCCAGGAGGATGACTGACTTGGCTGGCAATTAGTTTGATTATATTTTTTTAAATGCTCTAAGGTAAATTATCAAATGATTCAGAATTACATGGCATGCAGTATCCAAAATTATGGCTCTGATGCATTTAGATTTACATTAAGTATAAGAAGTGTCATTCACATTCATTGTACACCCCACCCCTCCCACGAGAAAAAAATCACTACCTATTCAAGTTCTAGATCTGGTGTGCAGCATTAAGGATTAAAACTTACCACTTTACCAGGCCTTCCCCATGTGCAAATAAATCCCTCCTGACAAGCAGTGACTATACAGTCTTCAAGAAAAATTAATACAGTCAGTCTTTCATGTGCTATCTTTTTACAGATCAGCGGCTCTAACAAGGGAACGTCTTCCATTCGAGGACACAGGGGCGTTCCCAAAGTTTTAGCTGGGTCCGTTTTGGTTTTAGTAACTAGATTCAGTTTGTCACTGCTCTTGCTAGAAATGTGTCCCATGCTATGGTTTCGCTTGTGATCTTTCTCGTGGTGCCTCTCCTTCCGGTCATGCAGGGAAAGCGTTGCGAATTTGCTGACCCCAGAAGCAATGGCCCCATCCATGACGCTGCTTTTGCTGCCAGCATTTGAGACTGCAGAATGTGGAAGGCTGTTGGACCGTGGTAGAGGAGGGGGTACAGAGTTCCCGGGCGTTGTGACATTGTTCCCATTGCTTCCAGCAGGAGGACTCGTGGCATTCATGACATTTGTGTGTGTCCTTGCTCGGGAGAGGGGTTGGTGAGGGAAAAGGATGTCTTCTGTAAGGTCCCATAAACAGAGCTGTGTATCCTGGCCCACCGAACCAAACCGATACGTAACGCTCACGGGGCGGCTGTCTGTAGAGTTCCGTTTGGATAGTCTGGACTGCGTACTATTTGCTCGATCTCTGCCAAAATGAAGAAGGTCTTGGAAGTCCTCGTCACTGCCACTAAACTCCATAGGGTCACTTTCTTCTACACTAGTGGTATAGGGATCAAACGCCACAACACTGACCCAGGACTTGTGCCCATGGCCTCTGGCTATGACTCGGCAGTCTACAAAGGACCAGACTGTCACCAAGTCGTCCTCGCCACCTGTCACGATGTACTTGCCATCCGGGCTCCAGCACACACACAGCAGGCCCCCAAAGTAGCTTTTCATCGTACCGTGCAGCTCCACCGAGTCAAAGTTGAACACCCGCAGAAACCCGTCCTGGCTCACACACGCTAAGAACTTGCCATCTGGGGAGAAAGCAAACTCGTTGAGGGCCCCCTCGCCCACCGTCCACTTAAGGAGAGGGTTCCTTGTGGATTTGCTCTTGCAAGTGTGCACGGCAAAGCTCTCTCCCTGCTTCAGAAGCTGGTAGTGGGGGGCTGTGGTGCCACAAGTGTGCTCCACGTTATACAAGTACATGTTCCCACTCGAATGGGCTACTAGGAAAAGGCTTTCCGAACCGGGAACCCATTTGACACAGGTTACTCGTGACTTGTCTATTAGTCTCTGTGAAGACAAAGGAGAACACGTTATCACAATGGAGAAGTTTTAAAGGTCTACTTTTCCAGCAAGAAAACTTGTCTGCGTCTCGGTGAGAAGGGAAGAGTCCATCCGGGCACTCCGCATGTTATCCTGGGGTCAGCCAAGCCAGCGAAGAGCATTTGGCCCCTTGGAGAATTACTTTCTAACATTGCACTTGGGTGTTAGGCCACTGGCTTTCACTGAGGGAGTCAGTCATTCAACAATGATTTGTTGAGGGCCTACTACGTGCCAGACACCGTACCAGGCGCTTGGATACACGGGTGAGAGAGGCAGCCTGTAGACACGCTTTCTTACGGTGGGAGCATCTGAATCTGAGATTCACTGCATCTGTGTGCGGCATCCTCGCTATTAGCACCCACAGGCCAAATCCCTCAGTCCTCACAGCCAGGAAAGCTACGCCTCACCCTCACGGTTTCTCTGCATTTACTGTCACTGTAAGTCATGTGCTGACAACATCTGCCCCTCTGCTTTGGCTGCTCGAAGGCGGGGAGTCCAATCTGCAGCCGACTGCCAGCAGCACACAGGACTCCAGAGCACGCTTCCCGGGCTCTACCTCAGCCCTGGGGTCACTGGGGCCTCCCTGCGTGTACACGCTGTCCTGCGTGTCTCTACGAGCACTTCCTCACGCAAATCCTCTTTGGAATGAGGTGGGGTTTAAAGAAATAAATGGATGACTAATTCAGGGGTATGCAGTTAATCACTATCACTCTACCGCAAGCTAATTCTGGTCCCTTGACCGAGCTGTTTCTTTTAACGGGCATGTATCACTAGTCTGGCCTTTAAAACCAATAGAACAAAGGGCAAAAAGCACCCCCGACAAAGGCACAAAACAAGTACCCTTCCGTGCTTGCACACCCTGCCGTGGGGATCACCGCAAAACAGCTTCCACTACAGTGATCCCTCTCTGGGCTGTCCCATCTCAAAATCACATCACCAGAAAGCATCTGGAAGTTCCCAAGACTCCCAAGTTCTGCCAAGCCCTCTACACTGCCCCACCACCCCAGTAACAGTGTCCCCAGGGAGCCCAGCAGCCCCAGGCTCATTTAAACGCTACCACTTCACCGAACAGGTGGGGATTCCCCGGCTCGAGTGTCAGGGGAGCACGAGGGAACGCTGATACAGATCCTGCCAGGAAACACGCTGCCTTCTGCCTAGTTGCCTTTGTGGCCATGTGCCTCATATGTGTGCTATATTTTTATAGAAAACCACAGGAATGAAATAACTTGATTTTTAAAAGGGCTGGGAAAGAACTGATTAATCAGCCATGCAAGCTCATTGCATGAAAATTAGACTTTGGAGGGTGGGTCACTAACAAATGACCCCAGGTAGGAAAGAATGGGGGGCAAGAACCCTGCATGGCACACAAGCCCGGGGCTCGGGCACCCTGGGTTGGGCTAAGGTTACTTAGCAGCAGGTGTCACTGCTTGCTGCCATAGAATGGCATGGCTGGCCCTCTTAAATTAATAAGTACGTGGCAAGCCAGCCTTGGGGACACAGCCAACATTTCCTCCCCTGCCTTTTTTCCCCTCCTGCCTAGTGACCTACCTATAAAAAACATCTGACCTACGTTAATGCCAACAACCTAAAAACCTAGCACTACTCTGGCAGTATTTCCATCAGATCTTCACAATTTTTTCAGCAGGAGGTTAGAGAGATATGCAAAAAAACAGAGGTTAGAGATAATGTACATGGCCAGACCGGGGCTTTTCACTGGGGTGAGGGTGGGCGTGGTGCAGGGATTGTGTTGATGGTGAGTTAAGAGGCCCCCCACTCCATTATCAGAGCTCTGTCAGGCTTGCTGTTTACAATTTTGCTGTGCCCACTGGGCCCGGTCTGCCCCAGCACTCCTGGTCCCACAGATGTGACTGTGCCTGATGGCCCAGGGTTTAAGGGTGTCCAGGGGATCACCTCTATCAGTGACCTTGTCAGACAAACCTACACAAGCTAACTCAAGGCTAGGGAGCCAGACTGCCCATTTTTTCCAAGATAACTTCACTTTTACTCTATTTATCACGTTTGGAAAAATTTAAGGACATAAGAACGTTTAGTGGTATGGTTAGGAGTACATTTTATCTGGGGCCTTAAAAGAACACAACAAAAAGATTCCATTAGAACTTGAAAACGGGCTGGGCATGGTGGCTCACGCCTATAATCCTAGCACTCTGGGAGACTGAGGCAGGAAGATCACTTGAGGTCAGGAGTTTGAGACCAGCCTGAGCAAGATTGAGATCCCATCTCTACTAAAAATAGAAAAATTTAGCTGGGTGTGGTGGCATGCACCTGTAGTCCCAGCTACTCACGAGGTTGAGGCAGGAGGATCACTTGAGCCCAGAAGTCTAAGGTTGCTGTGAGCTAGGCTGATGCCACGGCGCTCTAGCTTGGGCAACAGAGCAAGATTCTGTCTCAAAAAAAAAAAAAAAAAAAAAAAGAAGAAGAAGAAGAAAAAAAAGAACTTGAAAACAGTAGTACTATCAAATAAAAATAGTCTTGCTTTGCAATGGTGAGATATGAAGACAAATAGTTATAGCACCATTATTATATGATAAAATAAATGTTACTGAGATGACAAAATATATTTAAAAACTTTATTCCCATATTATAAAGTTGCATTGAGACTACCTTAAGTAGACATGTGGATGTAATTTATGGACAAAAACCTGCACCCATTACTTTGACCCCCCTCTCCCCTGGGGCACCTAATCAGATGTTACTGTCACACTCTGGCACTGGAGGATTGGTCACACCAGATCAAAAAAGAAAAAAGGACCTCGGATCCAGCTCTAACGTGGTAAGGGTTTCTCACCTGCTCTCCCGTCAGTTTTCCCTACCAGCTTGTGTGCTCGAAGGTAGGGAAATCGTGTGCTTCAGCGAGGGCACCTGGCAGGCAGGCTCAGTGTGTGCAAGCCACATCGACAACAGCAGTGCCGCTCCGGCCTCCAACCTGAGCAGCTAGCGCAGGTGCCAGGCAGTGGTAAGAGGCTGTACCCCCGTGCTCGCTAATCCTCAGAACAGCCCTGCAGGGTATATACAGTGGAAAGCCTCACTCACACTCTTCTCCATTCCAAATCCTCTGTCCTGAGTCACCATTATCTTGTTTACCTCGCCAGAGTGTCTTTGTGTATGTGCAAGCCAAACATGAACACAAATTTGCACACCTTTCTTTCTTCCTGTCAAAGGACGCATACTACACACTGTCTCACCTCTGCTTCCTCATTCGATACTATATCCTGTACATCTGTCTGCACGAGCATTTATAATTTTTACAGATATTGCCAAATTGCCTCCCACGAAGAAGGCAATCTGGCAATATCTGTAAAAATTCCTACAGCAAGGTAATAGTGCCTGTTTCCCTCTAGGAAGGCAGGCACTTACTGCCATATTACCCATGAGGAAACAGGCTCAGAGAGATCGAGAAACTTGCCTGAAGTCCCATTCGCTCATTCGTTCATTCAGTACCGAGTGCATACCGCATGCCAGGCACTGACACCGCACTAACTGAAACCCCTTCTCCATGGAGGTGGGATGACAATGTAAGGGACATTTACACTATCTGATGACAGCAAGTGCTGTGGAGAAGAAACAAACAGGGAGAAAAGACAAACTGCTGGGGGAGAGGAGCTTGCAGTGCTTTCGATTTCAACCAGGACAGCGGGGAAAGGCCTTCCTCTGATGCTGGGGACGGCTGCACAGAGACTGGAAGGATGGCAGAAATCAGGCTAAGAGGACGTCTGGGGAAGCGCACCCACACAGAGGGAACAACCACTGCAAGGCCCTGAGCAGGGAATGAAGGAAGCGCATCAAAGACATCTTGGGGCCAGTGCCAGTGGGACAGACGGGCCAAGGTGCAAGACCAAGACAGGCGCATAAGACCCCAGAGTGAGCGTGCTGTCTTCTGTTCCACCAACAAATGACAACTAGCTCTGAAGACCAGCCTGCCAGGGCCATTCACAAGGGTTCTAAGGATCAAAGTGCCAGCCTCGCTCACAGCCCGGGCCCAGGTGGGAAGCATAACTCCAGGACAAAGTGGTAGAGAGTCACTTACTTTAAGTTGCTCTGGGTTATTACTTGGATTGAGTTTAATGAAAGAGAAAGAACAGAAAGCATTTTACTCCTGTTTTTCACATTAAGAAACAGAAATAGTTAGAACATTTAATTCAATAAATGTACGAATAAAAATTATGCAGCCAGATTCTGTACCATAAGGGTAAGGTATTTTTGTTCCAGAAAATGTCTAGGGAAAAAGAAATCTTGGTCAGTGGTCAGTGTTAGTCATGGGATTTCCCTGCTGGCTTCAGTATGAACAGAGCCTTGATCTAGATGAGCATGTTGAAAAAACCCTGGTCGCCCTGAAAAGCGCTGGGATAGAGACGGGCAGGGAGGAGAGAGAGGCTGGGAACAAAGGGGCAATGCTCAGGGCAGGACAGTGCAGGGGCGTGCATGGCTCCTGCGCTGGCTGGAGCACCTGAGCAGGGACGGGGAATCAGCTCTGGAATCATGAGCTGGGGCTGGGGGCTGTGGAGTCCCAGGCTAAAGAGCTGGGGCTGTGACCCTGAAGCCTACGCTGCCCGATTCCACAGCACTGGTCTGAAGTGACATGTGCTGTGAGTATAAGACACAGGATTCCAAAGATCTGGCATGAAAAACAAATGTCAACTGTCCCATTCATAATTTTTACACTGGTTGTATGTTGAAATAGCATTTTAGATATATGGGTATAATAAGATACATTCTTAAAATGAATTGCATCTGTTTTTTACCTTTTCAATGTGGCTATTAGAAAACTTTAAACCCCATGTGTGGCTCACACTACACTTGTACCGGCAGCACTGCTGCAGACGCGGGGGCACTAAAGGTTTCTGAAAAGGGAAGTGACAGAATAATGTGAAAGCCCCTAGCAGCAGGTACAGAATGGGGGGGGGGCCAGTTAGAGACTATGACAATCGTCCAGGCCATGGACAAAAAGCTCCTAAACCTGACCAGTGGCAGTGTGGCAGGATGTGGCTGTAGAGGGGCGATGAAAGAAGGTTTTGCCAAGGCAGCAGCTAGAAAGGTCAGTCTGTAGCCAATGATTATGACCAGGAGTGTCACAGAAATCAGCCGTGAACCGTAAGACCCAGATCTCGGACATCCTAAAAAGATCTCCAAGGGAAAAGGTACAGCCAGGATAAGGAGGAAAGTATAGAACTCTGGGAAAAAACTACTACAGGGAGTGGGACAAAATCAGGAAAGCAGAAAGAAAACCTGAGCAAATGACCTGGAAGTGCCACGAGGAGAGCAGCAGAGGAAGGCGCTAACCCGAGTGAAGGTCCACCGCTGGCCAGGGCTCTGCTCGCTGCATCCTGTTCCCGGGCCCTGAGGCCAGCTCCAACCGAGCCCTAGAGGGATGGGCACTTCCTGGCAGGGAGGGGCATGGGAGCTTCCTTAAGAGAGAACACAGAGAAGCCAGCCTGGGGGCAGAGAGGTGCTGAGGACAGGAGAGAGGACAGGACACAGACTGAGGTGGTGGCACAGGGCAGGTGCCTGGTAGAAGAAGCTGAGGGATGGGCGGTGGGGAGGACTGTTCCCCAGGGTGGAAAGGAGACTCGGGGAGACAGAGACAGGCAGAAGTGAGGAAGACTCTGGTGGGAAGCAGTTGAGGAGAGTGTCAATCCCACTCACAGGGTCTGTGTCCTGGTGGATCTGGAAGGACAGGGCAGGGCAGGGCAGGGAAGCAGCAGAGTCCCTGTCAGGTCAGCTGTCTGGCCACAGAGCTCTCCATTAGAGTCAAAATGTTCCAAAGCCCATCTTAATGACCATTTTTGTAACAACAAAAAAACCTTAAAACCAAATGGCTGCAAAGGACATGAACAGAAACTTTTCAAAAGAAGACAGAATAATGGCCAAAAAACATATGAAAAAATGCTCAACATCTCTAATCATCAGGGAAATGCAAATCAAAACCACAATGAGATATCACTTATCTCCAGTGAGACTGGC